>CAXKVJ010000083.1:0-12119 GCA_964058855.1 Carex pendula | reverse complement strand
GTTGAATATTTTTTCTTATAAAAGTTATTATCTCCTGTTTTTCTTTTCTCAGTAAAATTTTAAAATTTTCCCACATTCATTTTTAACAACTTTAATTGTTTCTTCTCCTTTCTTACATACCTCATTTCTCTCCATTTTTTGAATTCCTGATCTATCTCTATCTCTTCTGTTTTTTTTTTTCTTCTTCTGTCATTGTTCATGTCGCTGCTCTGACTATATCAACACGTGCTCTAACTAAGAATAACATCTTAAATGAAAAGTCCTCAGTTTAGACTTTGATACGAGATTTACAGACTTGAAATAAACACTTTACTGACTTGAAATACAAATTAAGTTTACAGAATTGGTGGAAAAATCGCAACAGTTAGTGTGAGAATTTTATTAATATGAATTATTCACTGAAATTATGCAATTTGTATTTGCTTTACTCATAATGCTATCAGAATTTGATTTTATTACTTACATTATTTAAATTTGAACTATTTTCAAATTATCAAGGGTGACAATTGATTCGGATTTATTCGTTCGAATTCGCTCTATACGTATTCTGTCCATATTTGAATGATAAATGTATTCAGATAATTACCAGATCATAATTCAAATAGTTACTAAGGTTCTGTTCGGCTGTCATTGTTCTCATGGAAAAAAACAGATCCGAACTCAAGTCCATTCATGTTCTCGCCCGGAAGCTGAATAGACCCTAAATGTGGAGAAAATAACCAGATCTGGATATGCATAAATTTTTAGATCCAAAAACAGAGAGGATATCCGTTTCCTCCCGATACCCATGACCTGACCCAAAATCACTTTTGAATAATAGATGTTGGACTAAAGTAATTCATCTCCGAACAGACCGGACGCTTCACATTTTCAATTTTTATGCGCTGGCGCTAGTGTTTGGAAGACAGGCAGGGCACGGGTGGGCCGGGCATATCCGGATGGGCACGGGTACGAGTACGGCGGGTATACGGGTACTACGGGCCGGGCATTACAGGTTTTTTTTTTTTCAAAAATCCTACCCTGCTCGTCTTATACCCGTGCCGTTGTACCCGCGGGGGGCAGGGCGATCCGGGTAGGGGGGCAGTCCGGTCCAGTCCGGTCCAGTCCTCTTTTTTTTTTTTTTTTTACGGTGTTGCACGAATATTATTACGTGTTTATAATTCGGCTTTTAAAATATAAATAGTTCAATATCAAATAGTGTATATAAATAAATAAAATTTGTAACTTATATATATAAATTATTCATGCGAAAAATTTGTATATTTATTCGGCTAAGTACAAATCTATTTATTTATATCTTTACACGTCTTTATAATTTATTTATATCTTGAAATTTTTAGTTTACATTTTAAATTGATAATATATTTTCTAAACGTTCATTTTAAATTGATAATATATTTTTTAAATGTTCATTTATTTTTAATAGGTTAAAATAAAATATAAATATAAAATATATTAAAACAATAAATTAAAAAATAAAAGTTACCCTTCTTCTTTATTCCGGGCTTGGGATCGGCTATGTAAAATAACATAGGCGGAGTTCTAACTTTCTTTTTGTTAGTAATTCTTCTTTAAAATTAATAATTTAAAAACTAATTGAAATGTTTAGAAATTTATAATTTAAAAAATAACCATAAAGATTAAAAGAGGTTAGAAATTTATACCGACACTACCTATTTAAAAGTTCTCATTCCTATACCATTCTTCGCTCTCTTCCGCACCGTCTGAATTCAAATTAACCTCGTGCCGCGCCTCGGTACCGCTTTCTTCAGTGTTAACTTCAGATGATGATGCTTGTTCAGGCACATGTTGTTTGCGCTCTTCAGTGTTCGAACCTTGTTAGGGTAGTGACAGTACTTATATCATCGTCCTTACATGGCCCCGCATGGCAATTCAATCAGAAACAAAAGTACTAAGGCAAAATCGGCACGAGAGATCATTGGGTCAGTACACAAATAATCTTAGGATGGTAGATATAGGTGGATATCCAATCTACTCCCGGAACCATAGAATCAAATACAATACCAAGTAGTAGTAGTAGATGTTCTCTATTAAATAACCCAATTAGATGGATGAGAGTCCTACTTAAGAGGTACATTAACATGAAACCCATGAATTATGAAAGGTAGTGTAGGAACTAGAATTCTCGTCAAGACATGACATGAATTTAGAGAACTTCAAAAGTAAGTAGATTGGCCAAGTGATTGTAGACCGAAAGCCCTTAGACATCGTTATCTTGATTTACAAAACACCTTTTATTTGCATTTAATTTAGTTTCTTGTTAAAAACCAACTGCTTTGGTTATTGAACCCAACATTTAGTTACTTGCAACAAAACCCCTCTTTTTAATTACTTGCAATGTATTTAGTTTTAATTTAGTTTAAGTAAAAAATTTACAATTGCCTTAGTCTTTGAATCGATACCTCATTACTATAAGGATAGATTGTGCGCTTGCAATTAATCTACTTTATGTTTTTAGGTTTATAAATTTAAAGCATTTGCGTGATAATTAGTTTAAAATAAATACTCCTAAATTTCACATCAAATTACGACATCACTTCATAAATATATCAAATGTCTTATTTTTTTGACATACACTCTAAATAAGAAAAAAATTTCTTCACAAAATTATTTAAATAAAAAATATTAAGATTTCTAAACAAAGAAAAATAGAGGACCGCCTCTGCAGGGGGTGGTTTGCCAGTGGACTGGCCCGTCTATGCATGGGGCGGTCTGGTTGGTTTATTGGGCCGTCCGTGGGCCTGGCGGTCGGAGTAGTTTTGAAAAAAAAAATATATGACAGTGGCATTTTTAAAATTTTTTTTTTTTTGCAAAATATTAATAAAAATGACCAAATCCTAAACCCAAAACCCTAAACCCTAAACTCTGTGCAATTGTACAAAATCTACTGGAACTTTTTTTTTCATTGTAGATTCTTGCAAAATCACAAAATATACAAGTGGAGGACTCGAAAGGACTTCACAGTAGGGGTGTAAACGGTTGGATACGGATCGGATAGTGGTCTTACCGTATCCATTATAATTTTTTGTATACGGATACGGATAGTTTCGGATACGGATACAGATTGGATATTAAATGTTATGAATACGGATCGGATATCGGATGGATACGGATATTTTTCATAATTAGCTTGTTAGTTACAAAACATATATTGCATTATTAAAATATTAGTCACTAATTATATCATAGTGTTATATTGTTCATGAAAATATATATTTATATGCAATTTAATAGATTATTCATACAATATGTAATTTAATAAATCAATTTAAGAATATATATCACATTTGTGGTGGTTTAAAGTGTAAACTGTCGGATACGGATAGTAAAATGCCGTATCTGTGTCCGTTATAATTTTTCAAATACGGATAGTCTCGGATACAGATACAGATCAGATAATTTAAGTACTTTTTCAAATACGGATTCGAA
Organism: Carex pendula; assembly: GCA_964058855.1. Classification (NCBI taxonomy): domain Eukaryota; kingdom Viridiplantae; phylum Streptophyta; class Magnoliopsida; order Poales; family Cyperaceae; genus Carex; species Carex pendula. The sequence continues at coordinate 8,669 of CAXKVJ010000083.1, read as the reverse complement.
CGAAATCGGATATTATCCCATCCGTTTACCACCCCCCCCCCCCCCCTCCCCCCCCCCCCTCCCTACTTCACAGTCGGTCAAGTACTAAAGTGGTCATTTTTTGTAGGCGCATCTCACATCTCAGTACAATGCTGAGTTGGCAGTGACGGATCACAGAAAGGTAAAGGGTTCCATATGCATATAGCATATATATCCTTCTCTCCTCTTTTTAAAAAAAGAACAAAAAAGAGTAATATCTGAGATATTTGTATCATTTCAAATTAAACAAAATTTATTTTTTTCCACACTATGAAAATTAGTACTTTCTTTGTTTTCTTTGTTACTACTTTATATTCCACTCAAGTAACACTCCTATATGTTGAATATTTTTTCTTATAAAAGTTACTATCTCCTGTTTTTCTTTTCTCAATAAAATTTTAAAATTTTCACACATTCATTTTTAACAACTTTAATTTTCTTCTTCTCCTTTCTTACATACCTCATCTCTCTTCATTTTTTGAATTCCTGATCTATCTCTATCTCTTCTGTTTTTTTTTCTTCTTCTGTCATTGTTCCTGTTGCTGCTCTGACTTATATCAACACCTGCTCTAACTAAGAACAACATCTCAAATAAAAAGTCCTCAGTTTTATAGACTTTGATACGAGATTTACAGACTTGAAATAAACACTTTACTGACTTGAAATACAAATTAAGTTTACAGAATTGGTGGAAAAATCGCAACAGTTAGTGTGAGAATTTTATTAATATGAATTATTCACTGAAATTATGCAATTTGTATTTGCTTTACTCATAATGCTATCAGAATTTGATTTTATTACTTACATTATTTAAATTTGAACTATTTTCAAATTATCAAGGGTGACAATTGATTCGGATTTATTCGTTCGAATTCGCTCTATACGTATTCTGTCCATATTTGAAAGATAAATGTATTCAGATAATTACCAGATCATAATTCAAATAGTTACTAAGGTTCTGTTCGGCTGTCATTGTTCTCATGGAAAAAAACAGATCCGAACTCAAGTCCATTCATGTTCTCGCCCGGAAGCTGAATAGACCCTAAATGTGGAGAAAATAACCAGATCTGGATATGCATAAATTTTTAGATCCAAAAACAGAGAGGATATCCGTTTCCTCCCGATACCCATGACCTGACCCAAAATCACTTTTGAATAATAGATGTTGGACTAAAGTAATTCATCTCCGAACAGACCGGACGCTTCACATTTTCAATTTTTATGCGCTGGCGCTAGTGTTTGGAAGACAGGCAGGGCACGGGTGGGCCGGGCATATCCGGATGGGCACGGGTACGAGTACGGCGGGTATACGGGTACTACGGGCCGGGCATTACAGGTTTTTTTTTTTTCAAAAATCCTACCCTGCTCGTCTTATACCCGTGCCGTTGTACCCGCGGGGGGCAGGGCGATCCGGGTAGGGGGGCAGTCCGGTCCAGTCCGGTCCAGTCCTCTTTTTTTTTTTTTTTTTACGGTGTTGCACGAATATTATTACGTGTTTATAATTCGGCTTTTAAAATATAAATAGTTCAATATCAAATAGTGTATATAAATAAATAAAATTTGTAACTTATATATATAAATTATTCATGCGAAAAATTTGTATATTTATTCGGCTAAGTACAAATCTATTTATTTATATCTTTACACGTCTTTATAATTTATTTATATCTTGAAATTTTTAGTTTACATTTTAAATTGATAATATATTTTCTAAACGTTCATTTTAAATTGATAATATATTTTTTAAATGTTCATTTATTTTTAATAGGTTAAAATAAAATATAAATATAAAATATATTAAAACAATAAATTAAAAAATAAAAGTTACCCTTCTTCTTTATTCCGGGCTTGGGATCGGCTATGTAAAATAACATAGGCGGAGTTCTAACTTTCTTTTTGTTAGTAATTCTTCTTTAAAATTAATAATTTAAAAACTAATTGAAATGTTTAGAAATTTATAATTTAAAAAATAACCATAAAGATTAAAAGAGGTTAGAAATTTATACCGACACTACCTATTTAAAAGTTCTCATTCCTATACCATTCTTCGCTCTCTTCCGCACCGTCTGAATTCAAATTAACCTCGTGCCGCGCCTCGGTACCGCTTTCTTCAGTGTTAACTTCAGATGATGATGCTTGTTCAGGCACATGTTGTTTGCGCTCTTCAGTGTTCGAACCTTGTTAGGGTAGTGACAGTACTTATATCATCGTCCTTACATGGCCCCGCATGGCAATTCAATCAGAAACAAAAGTACTAAGGCAAAATCGGCACGAGAGATCATTGGGTCAGTACACAAATAATCTTAGGATGGTAGATATAGGTGGATATCCAATCTACTCCCGGAACCATAGAATCAAATACAATACCAAGTAGTAGTAGTAGATGTTCTCTATTAAATAACCCAATTAGATGGATGAGAGTCCTACTTAAGAGGTACATTAACATGAAACCCATGAATTATGAAAGGTAGTGTAGGAACTAGAATTCTCGTCAAGACATGACATGAATTTAGAGAACTTCAAAAGTAAGTAGATTGGCCAAGTGATTGTAGACCGAAAGCCCTTAGACATCGTTATCTTGATTTACAAAACACCTTTTATTTGCATTTAATTTAGTTTCTTGTTAAAAACCAACTGCTTTGGTTATTGAACCCAACATTTAGTTACTTGCAACAAAACCCCTCTTTTTAATTACTTGCAATGTATTTAGTTTTAATTTAGTTTAAGTAAAAAATTTACAATTGCCTTAGTCTTTGAATCGATACCTCATTACTATAAGGATAGATTGTGCGCTTGCAATTAATCTACTTTATGTTTTTAGGTTTATAAATTTAAAGCATTTGCGTGATAATTAGTTTAAAATAAATACTCCTAAATTTCACATCAAATTACGACATCACTTCATAAATATATCAAATGTCTTATTTTTTTGACATACACTCTAAATAAGAAAAAAATTTCTTCACAAAATTATTTAAATAAAAAATATTAAGATTTCTAAACAAAGAAAAATAGAGGACCGCCTCTGCAGGGGGTGGTTTGCCAGTGGACTGGCCCGTCTATGCATGGGGCGGTCTGGTTGGTTTATTGGGCCGTCCGTGGGCCTGGCGGTCGGAGTAGTTTTGAAAAAAAAAATATATGACAGTGGCATTTTTAAAATTTTTTTTTTTTTGCAAAATATTAATAAAAATGACCAAATCCTAAACCCAAAACCCTAAACCCTAAACTCTGTGCAATTGTACAAAATCTACTGGAACTTTTTTTTTCATTGTAGATTCTTGCAAAATCACAAAATATACAAGTGGAGGACTCGAAAGGACTTCACAGTAGGGGTGTAAACGGTTGGATACGGATCGGATAGTGGTCTTACCGTATCCACTATAATTTTTTGTATACGGATACGGATAGTTTCGGATACGGATACAGATTGGATATTAAATGTTATGAATACGGATCGGATATCGGATGGATACGGATATTTTTCATAATTAGCTTGTTAGTTACAAAACATATATTGCATTATTAAAATATTAGTCACTAATTATATCATAGTGTTATATTGTTCATGAAAATATATATTTATATGCAATTTAATAGATTATTCATACAATATGTAATTTAATAAATCAATTTAAGAATATATATCACATTTGTGGTGGTTTAAAGTGTAAACTGTCGGATACGGATAGTAAAATGCCGTATCTGTGTCCGTTATAATTTTTCAAATACGGATAGTCTCGGATACAGATACAGATCAGATAATTTAAGTACTTTTTCAAATACGGATTCGAACGAAATCGGATATTATCCCATCCGTTTACCACCCCCCCCCCCTCCCCCCCCCCCTCCCTACTTCACAGTCGGTCAAGTACTAAAGTGGTCATTTTTTGTAGGCGCATCTCACATCTCAGTACAATGCTGAGTTGGCAGTGACGGATCACAGAAAGGTAAAGGGTTCCATATGCATATAGCATATATATCCTTCTCTCCTCTTTTTAAAAAAAGAACAAAAAAGAGTAATATCTGAGATATTTGTATCATTTCAAATTAAACAAAATTTATTTTTTTCCACACTATGAAAATTAGTACTTTCTTTGTTTTCTTTGTTACTACTTTATATTCCACTCAAGTAACACTCCTATATGTTGAATATTTTTTCTTATAAAAGTTACTATCTCCTGTTTTTCTTTTCTCAATAAAATTTTAAAATTTTCACACATTCATTTTTAACAACTTTAATTTTCTTCTTCTCCTTTCTTACATACCTCATCTCTCTTCATTTTTTGAATTCCTGATCTATCTCTATCTCTTCTGTTTTTTTTTCTTCTTCTGTCATTGTTCCTGTTGCTGCTCTGACTTATATCAACACCTGCTCTAACTAAGAACAACATCTCAAATAAAAAGTCCTCAGTTTTATAGACTTTGATACGAGATTTACAGACTTGAAATAAACACTTTACTGACTTGAAATACAAATTAAGTTTACAGAATTGGTGGAAAAATCGCAACAGTTAGTGTGAGAATTTTATTAATATGAATTATTCACTGAAATTATGCAATTTGTATTTGCTTTACTCATAATGCTATCAGAATTTGATTTTATTACTTACATTATTTAAATTTGAACTATTTTCAAATTATCAAGGGTGACAATTGATTCGGATTTATTCGTTCGAATTCGCTCTATACGTATTCTGTCCATATTTGAAAGATAAATGTATTCAGATAATTACCAGATCATAATTCAAATAGTTACTAAGGTTCTGTTCGGCTGTCATTGTTCTCATGGAAAAAAACAGATCCGAACTCAAGTCCATTCATGTTCTCGCCCGGAAGCTGAATAGACCCTAAATGTGGAGAAAATAACCAGATCTGGATATGCATAAATTTTTAGATCCAAAAACAGAGAGGATATCCGTTTCCTCCCGATACCCATGACCTGACCCAAAATCACTTTTGAATAATAGATGTTGGACTAAAGTAATTCATCTCCGAACAGACCGGACGCTTCACATTTTCAATTTTTATGCGCTGGCGCTAGTGTTTGGAAGACAGGCAGGGCACGGGTGGGCCGGGCATATCCGGATGGGCACGGGTACGAGTACGGCGGGTATACGGGTACTACGGGCCGGGCATTACAGGTTTTTTTTTTTTCAAAAATCCTACCCTGCTCGTCTTATACCCGTGCCGTTGTACCCGCGGGGGGCAGGGCGATCCGGGTAGGGGGGCAGTCCGGTCCAGTCCGGTCCAGTCCTCTTTTTTTTTTTTTTTTTACGGTGTTGCACGAATATTATTACGTGTTTATAATTCGGCTTTTAAAATATAAATAGTTCAATATCAAATAGTGTATATAAATAAATAAAATTTGTAACTTATATATATAAATTATTCATGCGAAAAATTTGTATATTTATTCGGCTAAGTACAAATCTATTTATTTATATCTTTACACGTCTTTATAATTTATTTATATCTTGAAATTTTTAGTTTACATTTTAAATTGATAATATATTTTCTAAACGTTCATTTTAAATTGATAATATATTTTTTAAATGTTCATTTATTTTTAATAGGTTAAAATAAAATATAAATATAAAATATATTAAAACAATAAATTAAAAAATAAAAGTTACCCTTCTTCTTTATTCCGGGCTTGGGATCGGCTATGTAAAATAACATAGGCGGAGTTCTAACTTTCTTTTTGTTAGTAATTCTTCTTTAAAATTAATAATTTAAAAACTAATTGAAATGTTTAGAAATTTATAATTTAAAAAATAACCATAAAGATTAAAAGAGGTTAGAAATTTATACCGACACTACCTATTTAAAAGTTCTCATTCCTATACCATTCTTCGCTCTCTTCCGCACCGTCTGAATTCAAATTAACCTCGTGCCGCGCCTCGGTACCGCTTTCTTCAGTGTTAACTTCAGATGATGATGCTTGTTCAGGCACATGTTGTTTGCGCTCTTCAGTGTTCGAACCTTGTTAGGGTAGTGACAGTACTTATATCATCGTCCTTACATGGCCCCGCATGGCAATTCAATCAGAAACAAAAGTACTAAGGCAAAATCGGCACGAGAGATCATTGGGTCAGTACACAAATAATCTTAGGATGGTAGATATAGGTGGATATCCAATCTACTCCCGGAACCATAGAATCAAATACAATACCAAGTAGTAGTAGTAGATGTTCTCTATTAAATAACCCAATTAGATGGATGAGAGTCCTACTTAAGAGGTACATTAACATGAAACCCATGAATTATGAAAGGTAGTGTAGGAACTAGAATTCTCGTCAAGACATGACATGAATTTAGAGAACTTCAAAAGTAAGTAGATTGGCCAAGTGATTGTAGACCGAAAGCCCTTAGACATCGTTATCTTGATTTACAAAACACCTTTTATTTGCATTTAATTTAGTTTCTTGTTAAAAACCAACTGCTTTGGTTATTGAACCCAACATTTAGTTACTTGCAACAAAACCCCTCTTTTTAATTACTTGCAATGTATTTAGTTTTAATTTAGTTTAAGTAAAAAATTTACAATTGCCTTAGTCTTTGAATCGATACCTCATTACTATAAGGATAGATTGTGCGCTTGCAATTAATCTACTTTATGTTTTTAGGTTTATAAATTTAAAGCATTTGCGTGATAATTAGTTTAAAATAAATACTCCTAAATTTCACATCAAATTACGACATCACTTCATAAATATATCAAATGTCTTATTTTTTTGACATACACTCTAAATAAGAAAAAAATTTCTTCACAAAATTATTTAAATAAAAAATATTAAGATTTCTAAACAAAGAAAAATAGAGGACCGCCTCTGCAGGGGGTGGTTTGCCAGTGGACTGGCCCGTCTATGCATGGGGCGGTCTGGTTGGTTTATTGGGCCGTCCGTGGGCCTGGCGGTCGGAGTAGTTTTGAAAAAAAAAATATATGACAGTGGCATTTTTAAAATTTTTTTTTTTTTGCAAAATATTAATAAAAATGACCAAATCCTAAACCCAAAACCCTAAACCCTAAACTCTGTGCAATTGTACAAAATCTACTGGAACTTTTTTTTTCATTGTAGATTCTTGCAAAATCACAAAATATACAAGTGGAGGACTCGAAAGGACTTCACAGTAGGGGTGTAAACGGTTGGATACGGATCGGATAGTGGTCTTACCGTATCCACTATAATTTTTTGTATACGGATACGGATAGTTTCGGATACGGATACAGATTGGATATTAAATGTTATGAATACGGATCGGATATCGGATGGATACGGATATTTTTCATAATTAGCTTGTTAGTTACAAAACATATATTGCATTATTAAAATATTAGTCACTAATTATATCATAGTGTTATATTGTTCATGAAAATATATATTTATATGCAATTTAATAGATTATTCATACAATATGTAATTTAATAAATCAATTTAAGAATATATATCACATTTGTGGTGGTTTAAAGTGTAAACTGTCGGATACGGATAGTAAAATGCCGTATCTGTGTCCGTTATAATTTTTCAAATACGGATAGTCTCGGATACAGATACAGATCAGATAATTTAAGTACTTTTTCAAATACGGATTCGAACGAAATCGGATATTATCCCATCCGTTTACCACCCCCCCCCCCCCCCTCCCCCCCCCTCCCTACTTCACAGTCGGTCAAGTACTAAAGTGGTCATTTTTTGTAGGCGCATCTCACATCTCAGTACAATGCTGAGTTGGCAGTGACGGATCACAGAAAGGTAAAGGGTTCCATATGCATATAGCATATATATCCTTCTCTCCTCTTTTTAAAAAAAGAACAAAAAAGAGTAATATCTGAGATATTTGTATCATTTCAAATTAAACAAAATTTATTTTTTTTCCACACTATGAAAATTAGTACTTTCTTTGTTTTCTTTGTTACTACTTTATATTCCACTCAAGTAACACTCCTATATGTTGAATATTTTTTCTTATAAAAGTTACTATCTCCTGTTTTTCTTTTCTCAATAAAATTTTAAAATTTTCACACATTCATTTTTAACAAACTTTTTTTCTTCTTCTCCTTTCTTACATACCTCATCTCTCTTCATTTTTTGAATTCCTGATCTATCTCTATCTCTTCTGTTTTTTTTTCTTCTTCTGTCATTGTTCCTGTTGCTGCTCTGACTTATATCAACACCTGCTCTAACTAAGAACAACATCTCAAATAAAAAGTCCTCAGTTTTATAGACTTTGATACGAGATTTACAGACTTGAAATAAACACTTTACTGACTTGAAATACAAATTAAGTTTACAGAATTGGTGGAAAAATCGCAACAGTTAGTGTGAGAATTTTATTAATATGAATTATTCACTGAAATTATGCAATTTGTATTTGCTTTACTCATAATGCTATCAGAATTTGATTTTATTACTTAATTATTTAAATTTGAACTATTTTCAAATTATCAAGGGTGACAATTGATTCGGATTTATTCGTTCGAATTCGCTCTATACGTATTCTGTCCATATTTGAAAGATAAATGTATTCAGATAATTACCAGATCATAATTCAAATAGTTACTAAGGTTCTGTTCGGCTGTCATTGTTCTCATGGAAAAAAACAGATCCGAACTCAAGTCCATTCATGTTCTCGCCCGGAAGCTGAATAGA
>CAXKVJ010000082.1:0-21542 GCA_964058855.1 Carex pendula | reverse complement strand
GTAATTAATTTTATAATTTTAAAAATAAATGATTAATTTTGGTCTATATTGTTCAAAATAAAATCATATTGGTTGGTGTCCAAAATAACTGTCATAAAATCTGCCATATTTATTTTTTTAGCAAACTCAAAATATAAATATTTACTAAAGGTCTATAAATAATTAATTGACATTTGATAATTGCTATGGGTCAAACCTATTTCAGTCTGAAGGTACAATATATTACTATACGTTTAGCCTCACACATGCAAAACTAATAAGTATTTATGAATTGTTTTAAACCGTAGTACGGAACATGTAAATTACTTGACTCTTTTCAGGATATGGAAAAATTCTAATAACACCACATATAGCAACTTATTTTTATTTTACTCTTTGAAAGTTCAATTATAACAGGTATTAAAATAAACAAAATTGCATTACTTTATTAATTTGATTTGGAATTATTGTTTTATTTTTAGAAGTTATAAGGGGAACTGAATTTTGCTCTTAGTATATTTTAAGTTACATGATACATATTTTTGCTCGGAGATTAAATATCTAATTTCTCTTTATTGAGTTCTAAATTGTCTAAATTAACTATCGAAACAATCTTGGCTAATAATAGACAATATTTGTCATCATAAATGTTAATTATATAGGTGCATTAGTTAAAAAAAAATCTTTTAATATTTCTTTCAATATATAAAACCGAAAATTTATATTCATGATTCATACTTAGAAGTTCAAATCTTGTTTTTAAACACCATACAAATTATCTTTCATAGTGCACGAACAAAATAGAAGTATATGTAGTGTTTTCCTTTAGTAATTTCAAATTATGAATAAAGAGGAGGGTTGAGACGCTTCTTGTCTCATTGTGCCTTACATTATTTATCTATGTTTTCATAAACCCAAACAGTGAGTTCAAACTGTGCAATAGGATCTCCATATTAAAATATTTTTTGAATTTTTTTACTAATTTTCTAGTCCAAAAACAATGATTTTGTAACTGTCAAAAAAAATAGTAAAAAGTTTCAAAAAAATATTAAAATTTGGTCTCCAAACATATTTTAATATGGAGAACATCATAATATCCAATATACCCACTAAAACTTAAGATTTTATCCAATATCCCCATTTATTTCTTTAGTATTTTATTTAGTTATTTTAAAAATAAATTGAAAATTATATCCTCCTTTTCAAAATCTCATCTCTCTCCCTTGGCACAAGCAGAAAAGCAAACAACAAAATATAAATAAATATTGAACGAAATTAAAAGAGATCAACAATCTGACAGCCACAATTTTAATTGTATTATTCGAATTAATAAACTCCTATAAGAACTGTTCATTCACCCATTTTCGAGTGGGTTAATTGATTTGAATCATAATTCGTTATTAATTAAATGGCACCGCCAAATCTGAGAACTTTAGAGTGGGTTAAGAAAAGAAAGCCTCTGCCCGTTTATGATCATTTTGGAGCATCGCCAGGTGCCTACTGACATAATTAAGCTCTTAGGTAATTGACTAAATATGGATCTTCTCTTGAGTTTGAAATGGTGCTATTTTCTGTGCAGACATATATATATCGGTGATTTAGCAAATTATATATAGAGTTCTTTGGATTTGTTTATTGTTTTTAAGAAAAAAGAAATCAAATTGCTCTGAATTAGTTGAGGTGCAGCTTTATTGTACGGGAATCTGTATTTTGCGTTGAATTGGTGTATTGAATTAGTTGGTGGTTCTGGCTTCTTGATTTAGGTAGCTCTTTGTTTGTGAATATTTTAGTTCAAAAAATTGGAAAGCTAGACTCTTAAAGTCTTAATTAATTAGCACATTGCATATATTTCTTCTTAATTAGCACATTGCTAATACTATTCTTTATCGGTCACAACTATATTCACTATTCTAAATGTACAATTCAAATAATATTTTTACTAATCCGAATAACACCAATTTTACACTAATCTAAAAATCACTATTTTTTTCTCTATTAATTCTAGATCTCATGCATTCACTATTAATTCTCAAATTTCACTATTCTAACAATTCTAGATTTCATTCAAACGTACCCTATATATAAGACTTCAGATTGAAAGTTTGTTCATTAATTTTAATTAAAAATAAACAAGGGCATATATTAACTACTTTAAAATCAACATTTTTAAACAACGGCATATTACATGAAGCTAGCGATGGCAACAGAATGATTGAAATTAAGTACGTACATTGAAACTTTATTAAGATATCCCCTTTTTTTTTTTCCAAATATATATTTTGAACTTTATAAAGATCTTCAATCCAGCTTGAAAGTACATGATTGAATTTTTTTGGACGAACTAATTGCATGGGGAAGGGAGCATCGAAGCAGAGAAATATGTGTCAGCGTATGCACAGACAGCAGTAGGCAGCTCCTCGCCGACATATTTGAGAAGAATATCTTCTAGATGTATATTCTGGCATGGATTCCCCTGACTACAATTTAAAGTCACGGCCACCTGGGATGCCGATGTGCCATTTATTTCCTTAAAATATACATCACTTATGCTCACCCGAGAAGGAACCTGCAGATTGATTCCACAAACACCAAAATTCACATTAATACATTCAAAATTGTTAGGTAATTAAATAGGCAGATTCATTAAATTGATAAACAAGCTTTGCGTACCGTATCTCCTTCACAAAGATTTTCAGGACAGTAAGTCTGATCGATGATTATTGGGTTGTTAACATTTTCCATAATGATGTTCTCGAAGGTTATGTTGGTGGCTGAGCTACTACTGGGGGAGTTCTGCCACGTCTTTATGCGCACCCCGTTCATGGTGTTGATGATTGTGCTGTCCCTAACCACTAGACCTCGCACATCCTCTTCGTTTGGGTACTTACCTAGGCTGCCAACACTAATGCCATGGCCGGGCCCGCATGTGACGTTTGAGACAAGGATGTCAACGCTGCCCTGTCCGATAGATATGCAATCGTCACCTGTGCCAATGAACACGTCATGGATGGTGACCCCAGAGCTACGCTCGATGTGGATGCCGTCTGTGTTGGGGCTATCTTCCGAAGCCTCAATATACATCTCGCTAGCATAAAAGTTATTGGACTGCAACACCCCGATGTGGAAAAACTTCGGATTAACCGAGTTCATGCCGTAGATGATCGTGTCGTTTAAATTAACAAACATCACCGACTGAAAAAAAATTAAATCATCTCTTCATAGTTACACAAATATGAAATTTCTAAATGTATTCCTCAAACAAAATAAAAGTATTATAAGTCAAGGCATCAATGAGCTAGACACTTACAGTGGGTAGAACATTGCAAAACTTTTTCTTTGGGCATTCATCATAGCTCCAAGAGAAGTTGCCCTGACCGTCGAAGGTCCCGCCTCCGGTAATTCTTAGGCCGTTCATATTCCCAAATTGCACCCAATCATTTCCGGACACGTACTTTCTCAGGTCAGTCGATGCCTTTATATATCCCTGTGTTGCATCAATAAAAAAATTATTAATTAATTACTAATATTCTTCAATTAGAAATTTTATGGCTCAGAATAAGGCTCTATTAATTACCTCTTGATAGACCGTGAGTGTGTTAACATTTGGACAAGGTCCACTAAACTTGACCGGATTGAGAAAATAAGTTGCAGGAGGTATGAGCAGCTTGACATCACCACTCGATGCACAGGCCGCTTGCCACGCTTCCAAGAAGACCTAACATTATTAAAATATTATCATTTAAATCTCTGAAACAATTTAAATGAATATTTTGACAATATATTTATTACCAAATTGCATGTGAGCCTGTGATTAACTTAATTCAGCAGACAATAGTTTTGTACGAATTCCTTTAAATATAATTAACCAAATACATAAAAGGAAATTCCACAAATTGACATCCAATAATTTTAATAAAATGCGCGCAAAAATAAGATGTAAATGGTACCGTGCTATCGTCGTTAACACCATCAGCATGTACGCCATAACTACGTACATCTATAGTTGGAGAGGTTTCTGATAGCATTCTCGCATTAACATCTGAAAATAAGATGTAAAAGATACACACCAATTGTGCCACCGTCTTCATAAATCCTTGCCTCATATTTCTATGGCAATTTAAAATAGAAGTAAAATATAATTAATCAAGCTGATCTCTATCTCTACCAAACGACAATTATGTCATATAAATGATAGTATGAGAAAACTATGTTTTTGCATAAAAAAAAAGTATTATTTAATTTAACATACAGTGTCAAAATAATATTTTGAATCCATTTCAATATCATTTTGTATAAATACGAAGCACAATTGCTTATTGTCAACAAAAATATAATATTGTTTCTGACTTGTGAGGTACAATGATTATTTTTACATAGAAGTGTGTCACATTTTGTCAAATGAAGAACTTACCTTCTAATTAATTAAACTGATAAAAATATGCTCGACAAAATTTCTATATAACAAGTCTTTTTTATGCAAGTAACTTAAAACACTTGTCATTGAAAACGTAAAGTGAGAAAAAGAAACTAGTCTCAACATAAAAAAAATTGTATTTTACAGATTGTTAAAATTACAAAGTTAAAATTAACTTACCGAGTTTAACGATTAAGAACTTCAACGAAGAATTAAAACAAGATGCAAGGAGGTAAGGTGATGCACGAGACCTTCGAGAAAATTTGAAATTACAAATAATTAAATCAAACAATTAAGCAATACATCGTCATTGTGGTGTTTATATATCCACATAACTAGTTAATTTTGTAATATTAAAAATAAATTATTAATTTTGGACAAAATTTGTCCAAAATACATGTAATTAATTTTATAATTTTAAAAATAAATGATTAATTTTGGTCTATATTGTTCAAAATAAAATCATATTGGTTGGTGTCCAAAATAACTGTCATAAAATCTGCCATATTTATTTTTTTAGCAAACTCAAAATATAAATATTTACTAAAGGTCTATAAATAATTAATTGACATTTGATAATTGCTATGGGTCAAACCTATTTCAGTCTGAAGGTACAATATATTACTATACGTTTAGCCTCACACATGCAAAACTAATAAGTATTTATGAATTGTTTTAAACCGTAGTACGGAACATGTAAATTACTTGACTCTTTTCAGGATATGGAAAAATTCTAATAACACCACATATAGCAACTTATTTTTATTTTACTCTTTGAAAGTTCAATTATAACAGGTATTAAAATAAACAAAATTGCATTACTTTATTAATTTGATTTGGAATTATTGTTTTATTTTTAGAAGTTATAAGGGGAACTGAATTTTGCTCTTAGTATATTTTAAGTTACATGATACATATTTTTGCTCGGAGATTAAATATCTAATTTCTCTTTATTGAGTTCTAAATTGTCTAAATTAACTATCGAAACAATCTTGGCTAATAATAGACAATATTTGTCATCATAAATGTTAATTATATAGGTGCATTAGTTAAAAAAAAATCTTTTAATATTTCTTTCAATATATAAAACCGAAAATTTATATTCATGATTCATACTTAGAAGTTCAAATCTTGTTTTTAAACACCATACAAATTATCTTTCATAGTGCACGAACAAAATAGAAGTATATGTAGTGTTTTCCTTTAGTAATTTCAAATTATGAATAAAGAGGAGGGTTGAGACGCTTCTTGTCTCATTGTGCCTTACATTATTTATCTATGTTTTCATAAACCCAAACAGTGAGTTCAAACTGTGCAATAGGATCTCCATATTAAAATATTTTTTGAATTTTTTTACTAATTTTCTAGTCCAAAAACAATGATTTTGTAACTGTCAAAAAAAATAGTAAAAAGTTTCAAAAAAATATTAAAATTTGGTCTCCAAACATATTTTAATATGGAGAACATCATAATATCCAATATACCCACTAAAACTTAAGATTTTATCCAATATCCCCATTTATTTCTTTAGTATTTTATTTAGTTATTTTAAAAATAAATTGAAAATTATATCCTCCTTTTCAAAATCTCATCTCTCTCCCTTGGCACAAGCAGAAAAGCAAACAACAAAATATAAATAAATATTGAACGAAATTAAAAGAGATCAACAATCTGACAGCCACAATTTTAATTGTATTATTCGAATTAATAAACTCCTATAAGAACTGTTCATTCACCCATTTTCGAGTGGGTTAATTGATTTGAATCATAATTCGTTATTAATTAAATGGCACCGCCAAATCTGAGAACTTTAGAGTGGGTTAAGAAAAGAAAGCCTCTGCCCGTTTATGATCATTTTGGAGCATCGCCAGGTGCCTACTGACATAATTAAGCTCTTAGGTAATTGACTAAATATGGATCTTCTCTTGAGTTTGAAATGGTGCTATTTTCTGTGCAGACATATATATATCGGTGATTTAGCAAATTATATATAGAGTTCTTTGGATTTGTTTATTGTTTTTAAGAAAAAAGAAATCAAATTGCTCTGAATTAGTTGAGGTGCAGCTTTATTGTACGGGAATCTGTATTTTGCGTTGAATTGGTGTATTGAATTAGTTGGTGGTTCTGGCTTCTTGATTTAGGTAGCTCTTTGTTTGTGAATATTTTAGTTCAAAAAATTGGAAAGCTAGACTCTTAAAGTCTTAATTAATTAGCACATTGCATATATTTCTTCTTAATTAGCACATTGCTAATACTATTCTTTATCGGTCACAACTATATTCACTATTCTAAATGTACAATTCAAATAATATTTTTACTAATCCGAATAACACCAATTTTACACTAATCTAAAAATCACTATTTTTTTCTCTATTAATTCTAGATCTCATGCATTCACTATTAATTCTCAAATTTCACTATTCTAACAATTCTAGATTTCATTCAAACGTACCCTATATATAAGACTTCAGATTGAAAGTTTGTTCATTAATTTTAATTAAAAATAAACAAGGGCATATATTAACTACTTTAAAATCAACATTTTTAAACAACGGCATATTACATGAAGCTAGCGATGGCAACAGAATGATTGAAATTAAGTACGTACATTGAAACTTTATTAAGATATCCCCTTTTTTTTTTTCCAAATATATATTTTGAACTTTATAAAGATCTTCAATCCAGCTTGAAAGTACATGATTGAATTTTTTTGGACGAACTAATTGCATGGGGAAGGGAGCATCGAAGCAGAGAAATATGTGTCAGCGTATGCACAGACAGCAGTAGGCAGCTCCTCGCCGACATATTTGAGAAGAATATCTTCTAGATGTATATTCTGGCATGGATTCCCCTGACTACAATTTAAAGTCACGGCCACCTGGGATGCCGATGTGCCATTTATTTCCTTAAAATATACATCACTTATGCTCACCCGAGAAGGAACCTGCAGATTGATTCCACAAACACCAAAATTCACATTAATACATTCAAAATTGTTAGGTAATTAAATAGGCAGATTCATTAAATTGATAAACAAGCTTTGCGTACCGTATCTCCTTCACAAAGATTTTCAGGACAGTAAGTCTGATCGATGATTATTGGGTTGTTAACATTTTCCATAATGATGTTCTCGAAGGTTATGTTGGTGGCTGAGCTACTACTGGGGGAGTTCTGCCACGTCTTTATGCGCACCCCGTTCATGGTGTTGATGATTGTGCTGTCCCTAACCACTAGACCTCGCACATCCTCTTCGTTTGGGTACTTACCTAGGCTGCCAACACTAATGCCATGGCCGGGCCCGCATGTGACGTTTGAGACAAGGATGTCAACGCTGCCCTGTCCGATAGATATGCAATCGTCACCTGTGCCAATGAACACGTCATGGATGGTGACCCCAGAGCTACGCTCGATGTGGATGCCGTCTGTGTTGGGGCTATCTTCCGAAGCCTCAATATACATCTCGCTAGCATAAAAGTTATTGGACTGCAACACCCCGATGTGGAAAAACTTCGGATTAACCGAGTTCATGCCGTAGATGATCGTGTCGTTTAAATTAACAAACATCACCGACTGAAAAAAAATTAAATCATCTCTTCATAGTTACACAAATATGAAATTTCTAAATGTATTCCTCAAACAAAATAAAAGTATTATAAGTCAAGGCATCAATGAGCTAGACACTTACAGTGGGTAGAACATTGCAAAACTTTTTCTTTGGGCATTCATCATAGCTCCAAGAGAAGTTGCCCTGACCGTCGAAGGTCCCGCCTCCGGTAATTCTTAGGCCGTTCATATTCCCAAATTGCACCCAATCATTTCCGGACACGTACTTTCTCAGGTCAGTCGATGCCTTTATATATCCCTGTGTTGCATCAATAAAAAAATTATTAATTAATTACTAATATTCTTCAATTAGAAATTTTATGGCTCAGAATAAGGCTCTATTAATTACCTCTTGATAGACCGTGAGTGTGTTAACATTTGGACAAGGTCCACTAAACTTGACCGGATTGAGAAAATAAGTTGCAGGAGGTATGAGCAGCTTGACATCACCACTCGATGCACAGGCCGCTTGCCACGCTTCCAAGAAGACCTAACATTATTAAAATATTATCATTTAAATCTCTGAAACAATTTAAATGAATATTTTGACAATATATTTATTACCAAATTGCATGTGAGCCTGTGATTAACTTAATTCAGCAGACAATAGTTTTGTACGAATTCCTTTAAATATAATTAACCAAATACATAAAAGGAAATTCCACAAATTGACATCCAATAATTTTAATAAAATGCGCGCAAAAATAAGATGTAAATGGTACCGTGCTATCGTCGTTAACACCATCAGCATGTACGCCATAACTACGTACATCTATAGTTGGAGAGGTTTCTGATAGCATTCTCGCATTAACATCTGAAAATAAGATGTAAAAGATACACACCAATTGTGCCACCGTCTTCATAAATCCTTGCCTCATATTTCTATGGCAATTTAAAATAGAAGTAAAATATAATTAATCAAGCTGATCTCTATCTCTACCAAACGACAATTATGTCATATAAATGATAGTATGAGAAAACTATGTTTTTGCATAAAAAAAAAGTATTATTTAATTTAACATACAGTGTCAAAATAATATTTTGAATCCATTTCAATATCATTTTGTATAAATACGAAGCACAATTGCTTATTGTCAACAAAAATATAATATTGTTTCTGACTTGTGAGGTACAATGATTATTTTTACATAGAAGTGTGTCACATTTTGTCAAATGAAGAACTTACCTTCTAATTAATTAAACTGATAAAAATATGCTCGACAAAATTTCTATATAACAAGTCTTTTTTATGCAAGTAACTTAAAACACTTGTCATTGAAAACGTAAAGTGAGAAAAAGAAACTAGTCTCAACATAAAAAAAATTGTATTTTACAGATTGTTAAAATTACAAAGTTAAAATTAACTTACCGAGTTTAACGATTAAGAACTTCAACGAAGAATTAAAACAAGATGCAAGGAGGTAAGGTGATGCACGAGACCTTCGAGAAAATTTGAAATTACAAATAATTAAATCAAACAATTAAGCAATACATCGTCATTGTGGTGTTTATATATCCACATAACTAGTTAATTTTGTAATATTAAAAATAAATTATTAATTTTGGACAAAATTTGTCCAAAATACATGTAATTAATTTTATAATTTTAAAAATAAATGATTAATTTTGGTCTATATTGTTCAAAATAAAATCATATTGGTTGGTGTCCAAAATAACTGTCATAAAATCTGCCATATTTATTTTTTTAGCAAACTCAAAATATAAATATTTACTAAAGGTCTATAAATAATTAATTGACATTTGATAATTGCTATGGGTCAAACCTATTTCAGTCTGAAGGTACAATATATTACTATACGTTTAGCCTCACACATGCAAAACTAATAAGTATTTATGAATTGTTTTAAACCGTAGTACGGAACATGTAAATTACTTGACTCTTTTCAGGATATGGAAAAATTCTAATAACACCACATATAGCAACTTATTTTTATTTTACTCTTTGAAAGTTCAATTATAACAGGTATTAAAATAAACAAAATTGCATTACTTTATTAATTTGATTTGGAATTATTGTTTTATTTTTAGAAGTTATAAGGGGAACTGAATTTTGCTCTTAGTATATTTTAAGTTACATGATACATATTTTTGCTCGGAGATTAAATATCTAATTTCTCTTTATTGAGTTCTAAATTGTCTAAATTAACTATCGAAACAATCTTGGCTAATAATAGACAATATTTGTCATCATAAATGTTAATTATATAGGTGCATTAGTTAAAAAAAAATCTTTTAATATTTCTTTCAATATATAAAACCGAAAATTTATATTCATGATTCATACTTAGAAGTTCAAATCTTGTTTTTAAACACCATACAAATTATCTTTCATAGTGCACGAACAAAATAGAAGTATATGTAGTGTTTTCCTTTAGTAATTTCAAATTATGAATAAAGAGGAGGGTTGAGACGCTTCTTGTCTCATTGTGCCTTACATTATTTATCTATGTTTTCATAAACCCAAACAGTGAGTTCAAACTGTGCAATAGGATCTCCATATTAAAATATTTTTTGAATTTTTTTACTAATTTTCTAGTCCAAAAACAATGATTTTGTAACTGTCAAAAAAAATAGTAAAAAGTTTCAAAAAAATATTAAAATTTGGTCTCCAAACATATTTTAATATGGAGAACATCATAATATCCAATATACCCACTAAAACTTAAGATTTTATCCAATATCCCCATTTATTTCTTTAGTATTTTATTTAGTTATTTTAAAAATAAATTGAAAATTATATCCTCCTTTTCAAAATCTCATCTCTCTCCCTTGGCACAAGCAGAAAAGCAAACAACAAAATATAAATAAATATTGAACGAAATTAAAAGAGATCAACAATCTGACAGCCACAATTTTAATTGTATTATTCGAATTAATAAACTCCTATAAGAACTGTTCATTCACCCATTTTCGAGTGGGTTAATTGATTTGAATCATAATTCGTTATTAATTAAATGGCACCGCCAAATCTGAGAACTTTAGAGTGGGTTAAGAAAAGAAAGCCTCTGCCCGTTTATGATCATTTTGGAGCATCGCCAGGTGCCTACTGACATAATTAAGCTCTTAGGTAATTGACTAAATATGGATCTTCTCTTGAGTTTGAAATGGTGCTATTTTCTGTGCAGACATATATATATCGGTGATTTAGCAAATTATATATAGAGTTCTTTGGATTTGTTTATTGTTTTTAAGAAAAAAGAAATCAAATTGCTCTGAATTAGTTGAGGTGCAGCTTTATTGTACGGGAATCTGTATTTTGCGTTGAATTGGTGTATTGAATTAGTTGGTGGTTCTGGCTTCTTGATTTAGGTAGCTCTTTGTTTGTGAATATTTTAGTTCAAAAAATTGGAAAGCTAGACTCTTAAAGTCTTAATTAATTAGCACATTGCATATATTTCTTCTTAATTAGCACATTGCTAATACTATTCTTTATCGGTCACAACTATATTCACTATTCTAAATGTACAATTCAAATAATATTTTTACTAATCCGAATAACACCAATTTTACACTAATCTAAAAATCACTATTTTTTTCTCTATTAATTCTAGATCTCATGCATTCACTATTAATTCTCAAATTTCACTATTCTAACAATTCTAGATTTCATTCAAACGTACCCTATATATAAGACTTCAGATTGAAAGTTTGTTCATTAATTTTAATTAAAAATAAACAAGGGCATATATTAACTACTTTAAAATCAACATTTTTAAACAACGGCATATTACATGAAGCTAGCGATGGCAACAGAATGATTGAAATTAAGTACGTACATTGAAACTTTATTAAGATATCCCCTTTTTTTTTTCCAAATATATACTTTGAACTTTATAAAGATCTTCAATCCAGCTTGAAAGTACATGATTGAATTTTTTTGGACGAACTAATTGCATGGGGAAGGGAGCATCGAAGCGGAGAAATATGTGTCAGCGTATGCACAGACAGCAGTAGGCAGCTCCTCGCCGACATATTTGAGAAGAATATCTTCTAGATGTATATTCTGGCATGGATTCCCCTGACTACAATTTAAAGTCACGGCCACCTGGGATGCCGATGTGCCATTTATTTCCTTAAAATATACATCACTTATGCTCACCCGAGAAGGAACCTGCAGATTGATTCCACAAACACCAAAATTCACATTAATACATTCAAAATTGTTAGGTAATTAAATAGGCAGATTCATTAAATTGATAAACAAGCTTTGCGTACCGTATCTCCTTCACAAAGATTTTCAGGACAGTAAGTCTGATCGATGATTATTGGGTTGTTAACATTTTCCATAATGATGTTCTCGAAGGTTATGTTGGTGGCTGAGCTACTACTGGGGGAGTTCTGCCACGTCTTTATGCGCACCCCGTTCATGGTGTTGATGATTGTGCTGTCCCTAACCACTAGACCTCGCACATCCTCTTCGTTTGGGTACTTACCTAGGCTGCCAACACTAATGCCATGGCCGGGCCCGCATGTGACGTTTGAGACAAGGATGTCAACGCTGCCCTGTCCGATAGATATGCAATCGTCACCTGTGCCAATGAACACGTCATGGATGGTGACCCCAGAGCTACGCTCGATGTGGATGCCGTCTGTGTTGGGGCTATCTTCCGAAGCCTCAATATACATCTCGCTAGCATAAAAGTTATTGGACTGCAACACCCCGATGTGGAAAAACTTCGGATTAACCGAGTTCATGCCGTAGATGATCGTGTCGTTTAAATTAACAAACATCACCGACTGAAAAAAAATTAAATCATCTCTTCATAGTTACACAAATATGAAATTTCTAAATGTATTCCTCAAACAAAATAAAAGTATTATAAGTCAAGGCATCAATGAGCTAGACACTTACAGTGGGTAGAACATTGCAAAACTTTTTCTTTGGGCATTCATCATAGCTCCAAGAGAAGTTGCCCTGACCGTCGAAGGTCCCGCCTCCGGTAATTCTTAGGCCGTTCATATTCCCAAATTGCACCCAATCATTTCCGGACACGTACTTTCTCAGGTCAGTCGATGCCTTTATATATCCCTGTGTTGCATCAATAAAAAAATTATTAATTAATTACTAATATTCTTCAATTAGAAATTTTATGGCTCAGAATAAGGCTCTATTAATTACCTCTTGATAGACCGTGAGTGTGTTAACATTTGGACAAGGTCCACTAAACTTGACCGGATTGAGAAAATAAGTTGCAGGAGGTATGAGCAGCTTGACATCACCACTCGATGCACAGGCCGCTTGCCACGCTTCCAAGAAGACCTAACATTATTAAAATATTATCATTTAAATCTCTGAAACAATTTAAATGAATATTTTGACAATATATTTATTACCAAATTGCATGTGAGCCTGTGATTAACTTAATTCAGCAGACAATAGTTTTGTACGAATTCCTTTAAATATAATTAACCAAATACATAAAAGGAAATTCCACAAATTGACATCCAATAATTTTAATAAAATGCGCGCAAAAATAAGATGTAAATGGTACCGTGCTATCGTCGTTAACACCATCAGCATGTACGCCATAACTACGTACATCTATAGTTGGAGAGGTTTCTGATAGCATTCTCGCATTAACATCTGAAAATAAGATGTAAAAGATACACACCAATTGTGCCACCGTCTTCATAAATCCTTGCCTCATATTTCTATGGCAATTTAAAATAGAAGTAAAATATAATTAATCAAGCTGATCTCTATCTCTACCAAACGACAATTATGTCATATAAATGATAGTATGAGAAAACTATGTTTTTGCATAAAAAAAAAGTATTATTTAATTTAACATACAGTGTCAAAATAATATTTTGAATCCATTTCAATATCATTTTGTATAAATACGAAGCACAATTGCTTATTGTCAACAAAAATATAATATTGTTTCTGACTTGTGAGGTACAATGATTATTTTTACATAGAAGTGTGTCACATTTTGTCAAATGAAGAACTTACCTTCTAATTAATTAAACTGATAAAAATATGCTCGACAAAATTTCTATATAACAAGTCTTTTTTATGCAAGTAACTTAAAACACTTGTCATTGAAAACGTAAAGTGAGAAAAAGAAACTAGTCTCAACATAAAAAAAATTGTATTTTACAGATTGTTAAAATTACAAAGTTAAAATTAACTTACCGAGTTTAACGATTAAGAACTTCAACGAAGAATTAAAACAAGATGCAAGGAGGTAAGGTGATGCACGAGACCTTCGAGAAAATTTGAAATTACAAATAATTAAATCAAACAATTAAGCAATACATCGTCATTGTGGTGTTTATATATCCACATAACTAGTTAATTTTGTAATATTAAAAATAAATTATTAATTTTGGACAAAATTTGTCCAAAATACATGTAATTAATTTTATAATTTTAAAAATAAATGATTAATTTTGGTCTATATTGTTCAAAATAAAATCATATTGGTTGGTGTCCAAAATAACTGTCATAAAATCTGCCATATTTATTTTTTTAGCAAACTCAAAATATAAATATTTACTAAAGGTCTATAAATAATTAATTGACATTTGATAATTGCTATGGGTCAAACCTATTTCAGTCTGAAGGTACAATATATTACTATACGTTTAGCCTCACACATGCAAAACTAATAAGTATTTATGAATTGTTTTAAACCGTAGTACGGAACATGTAAATTACTTGACTCTTTTCAGGATATGGAAAAATTCTAATAACACCACATATAGCAACTTATTTTTATTTTACTCTTTGAAAGTTCAATTATAACAGGTATTAAAATAAACAAAATTGCATTACTTTATTAATTTGATTTGGAATTATTGTTTTATTTTTAGAAGTTATAAGGGGAACTGAATTTTGCTCTTAGTATATTTTAAGTTACATGATACATATTTTTGCTCGGAGATTAAATATCTAATTTCTCTTTATTGAGTTCTAAATTGTCTAAATTAACTATCGAAACAATCTTGGCTAATAATAGACAATATTTGTCATCATAAATGTTAATTATATAGGTGCATTAGTTAAAAAAAAATCTTTTAATATTTCTTTCAATATATAAAACCGAAAATTTATATTCATGATTCATACTTAGAAGTTCAAATCTTGTTTTTAAACACCATACAAATTATCTTTCATAGTGCACGAACAAAATAGAAGTATATGTAGTGTTTTCCTTTAGTAATTTCAAATTATGAATAAAGAGGAGGGTTGAGACGCTTCTTGTCTCATTGTGCCTTACATTATTTATCTATGTTTTCATAAACCCAAACAGTGAGTTCAAACTGTGCAATAGGATCTCCATATTAAAATATTTTTTGAATTTTTTTACTAATTTTCTAGTCCAAAAACAATGATTTTGTAACTGTCAAAAAAAATAGTAAAAAGTTTCAAAAAAATATTAAAATTTGGTCTCCAAACATATTTTAATATGGAGAACATCATAATATCCAATATACCCACTAAAACTTAAGATTTTATCCAATATCCCCATTTATTTCTTTAGTATTTTATTTAGTTATTTTAAAAATAAATTGAAAATTATATCCTCCTTTTCAAAATCTCATCTCTCTCCCTTGGCACAAGCAGAAAAGCAAACAACAAAATATAAATAAATATTGAACGAAATTAAAAGAGATCAACAATCTGACAGCCACAATTTTAATTGTATTATTCGAATTAATAAACTCCTATAAGAACTGTTCATTCACCCATTTTCGAGTGGGTTAATTGATTTGAATCATAATTCGTTATTAATTAAATGGCACCGCCAAATCTGAGAACTTTAGAGTGGGTTAAGAAAAGAAAGCCTCTGCCCGTTTATGATCATTTTGGAGCATCGCCAGGTGCCTACTGACATAATTAAGCTCTTAGGTAATTGACTAAATATGGATCTTCTCTTGAGTTTGAAATGGTGCTATTTTCTGTGCAGACATATATATATCGGTGATTTAGCAAATTATATATAGAGTTCTTTGGATTTGTTTATTGTTTTTAAGAAAAAAGAAATCAAATTGCTCTGAATTAGTTGAGGTGCAGCTTTATTGTACGGGAATCTGTATTTTGCGTTGAATTGGTGTATTGAATTAGTTGGTGGTTCTGGCTTCTTGATTTAGGTAGCTCTTTGTTTGTGAATATTTTAGTTCAAAAAATTGGAAAGCTAGACTCTTAAAGTCTTAATTAATTAGCACATTGCATATATTTCTTCTTAATTAGCACATTGCTAATACTATTCTTTATCGGTCACAACTATATTCACTATTCTAAATGTACAATTCAAATAATATTTTTACTAATCCGAATAACACCAATTTTACACTAATCTAAAAATCACTATTTTTTTCTCTATTAATTCTAGATCTCATGCATTCACTATTAATTCTCAAATTTCACTATTCTAACAATTCTAGATTTCATTCAAACGTACCCTATATATAAGACTTCAGATTGAAAGTTTGTTCATTAATTTTAATTAAAAATAAACAAGGGCATATATTAACTACTTTAAAATCAACATTTTTAAACAACGGCATATTACATGAAGCTAGCGATGGCAACAGAATGATTGAAATTAAGTACGTACATTGAAACTTTATTAAGATATCCCCTTTTTTTTTTCCAAATATATACTTTGAACTTTATAAAGATCTTCAATCCAGCTTGAAAGTACATGATTGAATTTTTTTGGACGAACTAATTGCATGGGGAAGGGAGCATCGAAGCGGAGAAATATGTGTCAGCGTATGCACAGACAGCAGTAGGCAGCTCCTCGCCGACATATTTGAGAAGAATATCTTCTAGATGTATATTCTGGCATGGATTCCCCTGACTACAATTTAAAGTCACGGCCACCTGGGATGCCGATGTGCCATTTATTTCCTTAAAATATACATCACTTATGCTCACCCGAGAAGGAACCTGCAGATTGATTCCACAAACACCAAAATTCACATTAATACATTCAAAATTGTTAGGTAATTAAATAGGCAGATTCATTAAATTGATAAACAAGCTTTGCGTACCGTATCTCCTTCACAAAGATTTTCAGGACAGTAAGTCTGATCGATGATTATTGGGTTGTTAACATTTTCCATAATGATGTTCTCGAAGGTTATGTTGGTGGCTGAGCTACTACTGGGGGAGTTCTGCCACGTCTTTATGCGCACCCCGTTCATGGTGTTGATGATTGTGCTGTCCCTAACCACTAGACCTCGCACATCCTCTTCGTTTGGGTACTTACCTAGGCTGCCAACACTAATGCCATGGCCGGGCCCACATGTGACGTTTGAGACAAGGATGTCAACGCTGCCCTGTCCGATAGATATGCAATCGTCACCTGTGCCAATGAACACGTCATGGATGGTGACCCCAGAGCTACGCTCGATGTGGATGCCGTCTGTGTTGGGGCTATCTTCCGAAGCCTCAATATACATCTCGCTAGCATAAAAGTTATTGGACTGCAACACCCCGATGTGGAAAAACTTCGGATTAACCGAGTTCATGCCGTAGATGATCGTGTCGTTTAAATTAACAAACATCACCGACTGAAAAAAAATTAAATCATCTCTTCATAGTTACACAAATATGAAATTTCTAAATGTATTCCTCAAACAAAATAAAAGTATTATAAGTCAAGGCATCAATGAGCTAGACACTTACAGTGGGTAGAACATTGCAAAACTTTTTCTTTGGGCATTCATCATAGCTCCAAGAGAAGTTGCCCTGACCGTCGAAGGTCCCGCCTCCGGTAATTCTTAGGCCGTTCATATTCCCAAATTGCACCCAATCATTTCCGGACACGTACTTTCTCAGGTCAGTCGATGCCTTTATATATCCCTGTGTTGCATCAATAAAAAAATTATTAATTAATTACTAATATTCTTCAATTAGAAATTTTATGGCTCAGAATAAGGCTCTATTAATTACCTCTTGATAGACCGTGAGTGTGTTAACATTTGGACAAGGTCCACTAAACTTGACCGGATTCAGAAAATAGGTTGCGGGAGGTATGAGCAGCTTGACATCACCGCTCGATGCACAGGCCGCTTGCCACGCTTCCAAGAAGACCTAACATTATTAAAATATTATCATTTAAATGTCTGAAACAATTTAAATGAATATTTTGACAATATATTTATTACCAAATTTCATGTGAGCCTGTGATTAACTTAATTCAGCAGACAATAGTTTTGTACGAATTTCTTCAAAATAACCAAATACATAAAAGGAAATTCCATAAATTGACATCCAATAATTTTAATAAAATGCGCGCAAAAATAAGATGTAAATGGTACCGTGCTATCATCGTTAACACCATCGGCATGTACGCCATAACTACGTACATCTATAGTTGGGGAGATTTCTGTTAGCATTCTCGCATTAACATCTGAAAATAATATGTAAAAGATACACACCAATTGTGCCACCGTCTTCATAAATCCTTGCCTCATGTTTCTATTGCAATTTAAAATAGAAGTAAAATATAATTAATCAAGCTGATCTCTATCTCTACCAAACGACAATTATGTCATATAAATCATAGTATGAGAAAACTATGTTTTTGCATTAAAAAAAAAAGTATTATTTAATTTAACATACAGTGTCAAAATAATATTTGAATCCATTTCAATATCATTTTGTATAAATACGAAGCACAATTGCTTATTGTCAACAAAAATATAATATTGTTTCTGACTTGTGAGGTACAATGATTATTTTACATAGAAGTGTGTCACATTTCGTCAAATGAAGAACTTACTTTCTAATTAAACTGATAAAAATATGCTCGACAAAATTTCTATATAACAAGTCTTTTTTATGCAAGTAACTTAAAACACTTGTCATTGAAAACGTAAAGTGAGAAAAAAAAACTAGTCTCAACAAAAAAAATTGTATTTTACAGATTGTTAAAATTACAAAGTTAAAATTAACTTACCAAGTTTAACGATTAAGAACTTCAACGAAGAATTAAAACAAGATGCAAGGAGGTAAGGTGATGCACGAGACCTTCGAGGAAATTTGGAATTACAAATAATTAAATCAAACAATTAAGCAATACATCGCCACATGTGGTGTTTATATATCCACATAACTAGTTAATTTTGTAATATTAAAAATAAATTATTAATTTTGGACAAAATTTGTCCAAAATACATGTAATTAATTTTATAATTTTAAAAATAAATTATTAATTTTGGACAAAATTTGTCCAAAATACATGTAATTAATTTTATAATTTTAAAAATAAATGATTAATTTTGGTTTATATTGTTCAAAATAAAATCATATTGGTTGGTGTCCAAAATAACTGTCATAAAATCTGCCATATTTATTTTTTTAGCAAACTCAAAATATAAATATTTACTAAAGATCTATAAATAATTAATTGACATTTGATAATTGCTATGGGTCAAACCTATTTCAGTCTGAAGGTACAATATATTACTATACGTTTAACCTCACACATGCAAAACTAATAAGTATTTATGAATTGTTTTAAACCGTAGTACGGAACATGTAAATTACTTGACTCTTTTCAGGATGTGGAAAAATTCTAATAACACCAATATAGCAACTTATTTTTATTTTACTCTTTGAAAGTTCAATTATAACATGTATTAAAATAAACAAAATTGCATTACTTTGTTAATTTGATTTGGAATTATTGTTTTATTTTTAGAAGTTAAAAGGGGGACTGAATTTTTCTCTTAGTATATTTTAAGTTACATGATACATATTTTTGCTTGGAGATTAAATATCTTATTTCTCTTTATTGAGTTCTAAATTGTCTAAATGAACTATCGAAACAATCTTGGCTAATAATAGACAATATTTGTCATCATAAATGTTAATTATATAGGTGCATTAGTTAAAAAAAATCTTTTAATATTTCTTTCAATATATATAACCGAAAATTTGTATTCATGATTCATACTTAGAAGTTTAAATCTTTGTTTTAAACACCATACAAATTATCTTTCATAGTGCATGAACAAAATAGAAGTATATGTAGTATTTGTCTTTAGCAATTTCAAATTATGAATAAAGAGGAGGGTTGAGATGCTTCTTGTCTCATCGTGCCTTACATTCTTTATCTATATTTTCATAAATCCAAACAGTGAGTTCAAACCGTGCAACAGGATCTTCGTATTAAAATATTTTTTGAATTTTTTTATATTTTTATAGTCCAAAAACAATGATTTTGTAACTGTCAAAAAAATATTAAAATTTGGTCTCCAAACATATTTTAATATGGAGATCATGTTAAACTATTTGGATCGACTAATTAAACTTTGAAAATAAAGATAATGAATGTCACGAACAATGAAGCATTAAAGACATGAGACATTTTAACCCTCCTTGTGTACAAATATATTAGAGAGAATTTCTGGTGTATGTACCCACGTAAACTTCTAAAATAGCCAAATTTTACATGTAAACATCATATAAAATATCCAATATTCCCACTAAAACTTAAGATTT
Source organism: Carex pendula (assembly GCA_964058855.1). Lineage (NCBI taxonomy): Eukaryota > Viridiplantae > Streptophyta > Magnoliopsida > Poales > Cyperaceae > Carex > Carex pendula. Next base: position 1,059 of record CAXKVJ010000082.1, on the reverse strand, counting down.
TATCCAATATCCTTATTTATTTATTTAGTCTTTTATTTAGTTATTTTAAAAATAGTTGACAATTATATCCTTCATTTCAAATTCTCATCTCTCTCCCTTAGCACAAGCAGAAAAACAAAACACAAAATATAAACAAAACTCGAACGAAATTAAATGAGATCAACAATCTGAGAGCCACAATTTTAATTGGATTATTCGAATTAATAAACTCCTACCAGAACTGTTCATTCACCCATCTTCGAGTGGATTAATTGATTTGAATCATAATTCGTTATTAAATGGCACAGCTGACAACTTTAGAGTGGCTTAAGAAAAGAAAGCCTCCCGCTTATGATTTTGGACCATCGCCAGGTGTAGGGTGGAAAAAACGTGTCATGCTGTGCCGTGTCGTGATTAAGTTAATTTTTCACATGTCGTGCCATGTCGTGACTAAAATATCAAGGGGTGATAACGCCACGCGAATGGTCATGTCACGCGAGTCACGCCGTACCCAAACTTGCCTCGCATGACTATTTAATCATAATTTAAGTTAGTTTATGCAAGATTCACCATTTAATCAATATCTAATGGTCTTAATTACACATGACTCGCGTGACTACATATCGTGCCGCGACTAGATTTTTCACATGGCGTGCCGTGCCGTGCCAAAGTTTCACAACATGGTCACGGCACGTGAATAGTCACAACACGGGACACGCGAGTCACGGCACGTAACTGACACACGTGTTGTGCCGCTCCGTGACAGAGCCAGCTCCACCGTGCCATTTTTCCCACTCTAGCCAAGTTCCTACTGACATAATTAAGCTGTTATGTAATTGACTAAATATGGATCTGCTCTTGAATGGAGTCATGCATGGAGTTTGAAATGGTGCTATTTTCTGTGCAGACATATATATATCGGTGATTTAGCAAATTATATATAGAGTTCTTTGGATTTGTCTATTTTTTAAAGGGAATGGAAATAAAATTAATTGCTCTGAATTAGTTGAGGTGCAGCTTTATTGTACGAGAATCTATATTTTGTGTTGAATTGGTGTATTTAGTTGGTGGTTCTGGCTT
>CAXKVJ010000081.1:0-19349 GCA_964058855.1 Carex pendula | reverse complement strand
TTTAGTGATATTTGCATTGTTTGTATTTGTTTGTATGGATTTTAGTGGTATTTGCATTGTTTGTATATTGTTTGTATTTGTTTATATGGTATTTTAGTGTTAAATTTAAATTTGGTGTATATGAAAATTGTGTAAATTTCTGTTGGATGGGACCAGGCAGGCCCAGCCGGGTAAGGCGGCCCATTGGCGTAGGCAGGCGCAGGAATGATGAGGAAGCCCATGGGCGGGGCGGGCCTAAATTTTTAGGCCCGTCAGATCAGGCCAGGCAGCCAGGTCTGAGATTGGCAAAATACATGTGGGCTCGGCTCATTGCCATCCCTAGTACAACCTCTAAATAATTATCACCTTTCTTATTTAACTTGGACTCTTTAATTTTAAAAGTGTTTAAATAATTAGTGGGGACCATAATATAATATTTTTAAATTGTAGTTGTGGGGATAGAGGGGAAATAGAAATATGGGGATGAATATAATTATTCTAATTTAATTGGTACCGTTGAATCTCTCCTTTTAAAATATACTTATTTTGAGTTCAGAAAAGTTAGCCTAGAATTATGGCCGAGTGTTATGTTATGGGTCTAATAGTTGTCTAATTTTATTCTTTACATATGACATTCTTTAATAAATGATCGAAACTTTTATTAATATCCACAAAAATTAATTGATTTCAAAAACTAGTTGGTTGGAATTCGAAAACTGACCAAACTATATTTTTTCCGATTTCAAGTCTACTTTTGGGTAAAAAAATTCCGACATTTAGGACCGATAAAGTTATCAACGGTTTCATAAAAATTTAAATGTGGTTTTGAAACTTTGGTGTGAAATTTGTTGTTTCTAAAATATCCGGAATCTCGGTAAACACGCTCGTGGACTTAAGGGGTAGAGTGGAAAAAACGTGCCGTGCTGTAACTAATACGCTGTGATTTTGGTCTCGTGCTGTACCATGCCGTGATCAAGTGAACAGTGACTCGTGCCGTGTCGAACCGTGACTAAAATGTTAAGAAATGATCATGGCACGCGTGCCGTGACTATTCACGTACCGTGTTCAAACGTAACTGGTCACGTTTCTCACGTTTAACTATTTTTTTTCATAATTTAAGTTAGTTTCTTCAAGATTTACCATTTGATTAAGACCTAACGGTTCTAATTACACGTAACTAGCATAATTACGTGCCGTGCCGTGACCAAAATGTCAAGAGGTGATCACGGCACGCGACACGCGAGTCACAGCACGAAACAGTAACACGTGTCGTGCCGTAGCCGTGTCGTTCCGTGACAGAGCCGGCTCTGCCATGCCAATTTTCTCACACTACAAGGGAGTCCGCATCGTCTGCATTAACTCAAAAGAGCATCTTTATCTGTCGTCCGATTATAAACATAGTTCATCCGGTACCCGCCTAAAACATAGGAGTCATCAATATTAGTGCGAATTTAATTTGCATGAATCTTGAAGCTGATCGGACAGTCCATAATGTATTAACTCAAAATATTTTTTTTGAGTTAATGCAGAGGATACGAATTCAGTGATTTCCTGCATTTTTACAAGGTACCAAACAGAAGACAAAAAAAAAAAGGAGGTGGACTCCCGTAGACCATAGTTATGCCAATTTTCACGACTTTGACTTCTGACATTGGCCATCTCGCAATCAAGGCTTAGAATCTGCATGACAATAAAATTTTCGAATAATATACTTGTATGGCTTAGAATCACATGGACTCAAGGCTTCGAATAATAAAATTTTCATGAACAGGTAAAAAAAAATCCGGACTCAAAACTTTGAAACCGGTAAAATATAAACCTGGACTTGTAATTACAGTTTTTACTCGAACAACAAATTAGACCTCCTTTTTTGTAATATTTTCCAAAGAGAGATTTTCACACCCGCAAAATCAAGCAAATGCCACACACCTCAGAATGTGTACAAGAGAAAGTAGATAAAATTGTAGAAGCATTATATCACACAGTAAACAAGCAAAGGTTAACAAAAAAATAATTCTCTCTTACTTTCTTTTACATTTACAACGCACTGCACATCAAAATTGCATGAATTACACCTAGAATTTTTATTTGTCAGTCCACTGACTAATATTAATCCTTCAACCAGCTCCTAAATTTTAATTAAGCACTTGAGAATCCAAATTAGTTAGTGGACTACTAAATTAATTGAGATTAAAAAAAACTATATATCTTTCTAATCTTATTATATATCTATCTATGACTTGTATTGTCACTTTGATGTATATAGACCTTTTTTTTCTGAAATCGTTAGCGGATATCTTTATATATACTTCTATCTATGCCTTATTCGGTTCCGGGTATGGATCAACCCAACATTCATCTTCTTGCATTGCTTTCTTCCATCTCTTATTAAACAATATTTGCTCGGCATATGAACGTTGCCTCACCTGTTTAGAGGTAGAAAGTCAGTGTTTCCTCAACAATTGTACTACAAACCATATTATATTATTAACTCACAAAACTTCAAAAGGTTTATGTAATTGACTTTGTGCTACTCTCCGACATATTACCGCTTTGAAGATTATTCGAATTACATTTCTTGGGTTTTCTGAATTATTTCAATAGTGTTTTTGTTTGCAAAGAACTGCTTTCAGGAATTTATACTAACCTTTATTCTATCATTCTCTTTAGAGGCTGCCGATCCAGCTGGCACCTGAAAATCCAACATAAAAAAATTGGTCTATAGAAGCATATAAATTTTTTTGCCATATTTCACTGCAAACAGGTACTTTATATGGAAAATCATCTGATATTAAAATCAATAGTTAGCTAATTACTGAAAAGAAAAAAGGCATGCAAATTTATTAAATGGTTGGGGCTTCCTAAAAAAAAATCTTTTATTGAAGAAAGCAAGGGCAACACTAAAGAAGGAACACATAGATTAAGAAAAACAAAAAAACATTAATAAAAAAATACCTTTTTATCATCCCCGCCGAGTGTAGGTATTCCCTTATGAAATACATACTCACTGTCTACTACTCCAACATTGATTGTGCGATCCCCCTACATTAATAGAATGACATACCCGGTCATTAGATACACCATCAAAATTGAATGGGTGCAAGTGTTTGTGAATTTGCATTTGGGTCCATACATGCAAATATTCCAATTTAATCTAGTATAAAATTTTGGCTGATAAGTACAAGCAGCAAATATGGCAGGTACAGCAGTAAAATTAAAACCATCCTTTGTTCAGTTGCACACTCATTTAAACTAGCAAGCCGTGGATAATAGAGCTAAACTTAAGCAACATTAATCTCATTTCTGCTGATAGCACAATTCAACTGAATTGAGACGTTGTCCTCCATTTAACCAACCTAGCACATTAACCGTCAAATGTGAAAAAAAATGGACATCGGTTTAGCCCCTAAATACTCATCTTCAATATCCTATTGAGAGAATTAGAGAATACAATTAGTAGGCACCTGAGAGCAGTAGCCGAGTTTGTAGTCAAGGCCCCATGCGTAAATTAAATCATTCTGAAATGAAATTAAAGATTATTAAATTGAGATTTACTAAAAAATGCAACTGCAAGATAGTGCATCAAACCAAGATCTGAAAAAAGTACGAAAAAGTTACTTGAATCAAGTGCCACACACACTTCCATGCAGCTCTTGAAAAAACAGGGGCCATCATCTCGACCCACCTTCAAATTTAGAAATAACCATAAGTGGATATTTACTTTGAGAAAGTGGAAAAGATAAATTTACAATGAGGAGTTCAATTTATGTATTGTGGAATTGTCCTGGATTACTTCTATTCTTACTGTGTTTTTTAGTGCATATGAGCCGTGATTGCTCTGATTGAATATAGCATTCAATAAGAATTAAACATCCAAACAGAGTGGAATTTGGAACAACCAATGTGAAAACTAGTAGTAACTACTAACTAGTTCTTTGCTGGAAACCAATAATTATTTTAAAAAGAATGATAATAGAAACGAACCCTGTGCAAGGAGGAGCTGTACTGTTCTTGTAACACCTACCACCACCATTAAATTTGTACATCCTCCTATTCAAAGTAATAGAAAATATTACTAGTTAAATATTTTTATAGTTCAACAGAAACAAATTAGTTTTTACCCCTATAAAACATACAATGTACGGAATGCCAACTATATATAACCTCATCCCCACATTTTTTTTTTCTCCAATAGCTATCTAATTTTTATAAGAAAGACGTGCAGGTTTGGAAAATTCCAAACAAACAGAGAAGGGTCTCCATAGGATACTTCCCATGCTTTATAGTATCTGCGAAAGATTTGAGTTTTACTGGGATAGTAGAGGAATTCATCAAATTCTTAGCAAGAAGATATAACAATTCCATCAGACTAAAGTGAAAAATTGTCCTTTTAATTAAAAAATAATTAAATAAAACAGTACCTATGAACATCACCCTTTTTTGATCTAGCAGTGACTCGGTGGTGAATTTGGGATTTCAAATCAAGTGCTGGTTGCGATATCTCCAACCCTTCCCTCTTCACTATTGATAGATATCTACAAAAATATTTTTTAAAAAAAGGGCAAACAGAATTATAACAGAAATAATGTAATTTTTATATAAATAATGGGTCATAATTTTGATAGCAATAATTGCGAGCTTTAATGGAGTCAGGTGATTAGGTCCCAGGGCCTATACTTTTTTTTTTTTACTAAGAGAAGCTAGGACACAAAACTGAACTTGTCTCCACCTGATACATTTAAAAGATGTTCTCCTTGCATTTTACTTTCCTATGACATATAATTTCTTTGGAGAAAATAATTAATGGGGTCAACATTCATGTTTTTACTAGCACCAGTGAAGGTATGTAGCACATTGTTGTACCTTAAAGGATGGAAGTTTTCAACACCTAGATCTTCGTCAAAGAGAAATATATAATCATACTCGGCAACAATATCTGGATGGAGAAATCTTTTCGCGAACCACCTGCAAAAATAAATGTAAGTTAGTTCTTTCATTTATTATTTAAAGGGTGTGTCAGTGAAAATTCAGAACATATAAAAGAAAGTATCTCAGGTACAATTTGAAAATAAATAAATAAATGTAATGAACATATGCAGGTTTTCTATTTACAAACATCAAGAGATCATGGACTAATGTGTGAAAATGGACTTTTACCATTTTGTTTGGTTAATTGCAGAAACATGCAATGCGCCATCACTCCATTTCAGGTCCCTCCATTTATCGACTTTCCCATCATAGTGGAATAGCATCACGACAAATTGTGTAGAAGGAAACTGAACCAAATGAAACCAAAATCAATAGCCAAATACATAAACATTAAACATAATAGAAGCATCAGTGTTACCCCTGCAAAGCATTGAAAGATCATGCATGCTATATTGCAAATGGAGAAGCATCCAGAGTTCATCTTAAAATGATGACAAAAATCCAGTATACTTCTTCAAAGGATCAGAAATAGCTTCTCTTTCTCCAATTTCCTCTTAATGAAATATGCCCAATTACCCTGCCTCTCTGAAGATGAGAGGCAGGGTAATTAAAAAAATTGGAAAAGGTTGGCACTGAAAAGGATTTGGAAGGGAAATGTATAGCCGATAAGTCTTATGTTTCATAGATAATATATTGCTTACTTTCAATAATGCTTACAGAGGCATCCACAAATCAGATAATTTCAAATGTCAAACACATAATGTTAGAAGATAAGTATCTTCTTAAACATAAAAGCATTTTGCGAAATTAAAAAACTTAAAAAAAATATGTTATTACCTTTGACACAATATCATTTACAACATCCTTTTGCTTTATTCCGACAGGTATTGCTAATAAGCTTTTTGATGCCTTTTTGATGTGCTGTTTTTTTATTTTCACATAGGAACCGAGAAAAGTTAATTTATAACAACAATGCTACCAAATAATCTAATAGAAAGAGATATCATTTACCTAATTAAGGACTAATTTAACTTTATAACCTAACAAAATTAAACAAAACAAACAAAAAGTACAGCAGAAAAACTATTTAGCCTAACCCAACTTGTGTGGGACTAAAGGCTTGGTTGTCTTGGCTAAGTAGTTTTTACTATGACACTAAAATAGAATCTGATTAACAAAGTAAATAATTGCTATACCAAGTAAAACTCAATGAAGTATCTTATAAACATAAAAGAAAAGAAAATTGAAGGACCTTCATTTCATGAGAACCTAATGAAGGTTCCATGTCCAGATTAGAGGTCTCACTAACTATGCCTTTTGGCAATGGTTCACTTCCCATAGGCTTACAATGAGCCTATATAAAAAATAAAAGATCCAAAATTACAAGTTTGGCAAAATTATGTAATTATTTATTCAAATGCCAGACAAAAAAAGTTAACCTAAAAATCAGAAGCATAATTATGGTAAATCGTCACAATAGATGCCAGTAATGGAGACAACAACACCCATATTAATAATATCTTAAATCTAATAATAGAAGGTTGTTTAAGTTTTTATTGATTGCATTTATAACTTAATTATGATTGTATGTTTTTGTTGGCTTCATTTCCTCTGAGTCATGTAAGAAGGTAAATAGTTGGCATGGTGCAAGTAACCCTGGAAACTGGTATGATGATATGTCATGGGACCAATGAATGTTAGCTTACATTTTCATATACATCGGCTGATACATTCTAATAATCTTTTTCATCAGAAAATTCATTACTGGTATGGAAGTCCTATAGGAACAATAATGCACGAGAGCGGTATCAAATTCTCTTAATAAAAGATGGTATAGTAAAAGTGAAAACCTGGCATTTGTCCGGCTGGTCTGGTAGACGCATGTGCACATGCATATGTGAATCAGAAGCTTTATCTTTTCTCAAGACAACAGGTAATGTCTACAAAATAAAAATAAAAAATGTAAACATACTGGTAACTTCTACAAAGAATAAAGATGTCAACTTAATTTTACCGTACTCCATACATAAAAGAGCATCTAAGGACCAAGGATCAAAATTTCCGTTCGAAACCTTATTTTACGAAAATGTATTCTATGGACAAGTTCATTTAAACAACGATTTCTGGGATTTTTCCTGGTATCATCGTGTTGTACCAAATCAACAGGCAACAGGTAAATACCGTCCAAGCATTCCTCAATTGGAAACTTGCTCTCGAGAACAACTCCAGGAAAAATTCAAAATTAAACAAAATTAAACTTTTGTTTTCTTTGGTATGGCAACAAACCAGCTCCTCTCCATACATAGCAGTAAAATACAAATTTGAAAAATAAACTAATGTTTGGTTTGGTACAGACCAGCTCCTCTGTACATACTAGAGAATGATAGCATATGAAGAAAGATACCTGTTGAAATCTAACAGAGACAAAGAAACTAGCGAGAAATAAGATGCCTGAGAGTAGAATAATCATCGGCAAGAGATTGCAAAAGAAAAATCTCTTATTTGGGGCCTCTGTTTGCGCTATGCTCTGTAAAACGTACAAAAATAAAGGGAGATGAGAACAGGATTATGTAGGATTAGCACAAAGTGGTCTTACATACCACCAGCTTTCATATATTCTGAAACAATCAACATTAACAATTGAAAGAAGAAACAAATAAAAAAATAAAAAAAGCGAAAACAATTGCATCAGATAGCAATATTGTACTGGTCAAATTGGTATTGATGTATGGTACAGAAAGTGAAGCTTTATTCAACTTATGACAACAATTACTAATCAATAAATTTATATAAAAATTTCTGGAAGCATAATTAAGAAACTGGACCATACCATCCCTAACCAACATTGGAAACCTTGAAGACCAGAATAATGAACTTTATTATTGTTACGCAAGTCCATTCTCTCCATGCAAAAAAAAAAATGATGCAGTTCTTCTCTATTGTAAATTGTAATGGAGCTTTTTTTTATATTGATTGTTGTAATGGTATCAAATGCATATGTATTTATATTGATAGTTGAAATATTGGTAGCCATCTATTTTAGCGTGTTACTATATTTTGAAGAAAAGTTCAAGAATAGTTATCACATACAACCCAATTTGTATAGATATTTCAAGTACTGTTTTTTTTAGAATAATATTACTATATTTAGATTAAAAGCTTTATATATTTACTTAATTTCACCCCCTACGAAAATAAACATTGAAAGACCTGTATTGGAGCTAGACTGCTAGAGGGAACAAAATGGAAATCCTAAATATAGGAGGGTTATATTAAATAAACTAGAACTAAATGGGAAAGGTACACCAACCGAACAGTCTGAATAGAGAACGTAAGCATAAAGCAATCACCAAACAGATTTGTACATTCTACCAGAACATGCAAACTTCGGATATAGTCAAAGAATATGAACACATATATCACAAATAGATAGAAATTAAAATATTTCACTTTTGTCCTTAAAAACCTCAATATCTTGTGTACCAATGCAAAATGAGAATATTATTATATTAATCCCAACTCTCCACCTTCTTAAATATTAAATGTAGAAAAAAGAATGGGGAAAGATTGAATTAGGGATGATTTGAACACCTTTTAAATTAATTGAAGTAAATTAATAAAGTGAGGAGTCAAAATGATAATTTTTATTTAACAGGGGTATGAGTTACATTTGTAATCCTATGTTTAGCAGGGCATGCATGGTAATTCGAGTTTCAGCAAATAAAATCAACATCGTTCCGGAAACAAAAATAATAGAAGAAAAAAAAAAACTTACATATACTAAATTCTTCATCTTCCTTGAACAATTGAACTCCAAACTGAAAAGAGCAAAGATAAAATAACAAAAAGGGAAAAAAAAAAAAAAGAAGGCAAGTTTAGTACCTTTTCAACATAAAACCCAACAAAATCATATACTTTCTGGGTTGAATTTTGTAAAGAAAAAGGAATAAAAACCGAAGAAAGGGAGGTTAGACTTTTTCATGCTCTTGGTAACGAAGATTTAATTACAATTTAAGCATGAATCAGATATACAAACCAGAGAATAATTTCTGTAGACAGAGAAACCCCTCGTATGTCGTACACAGGATCATAACAATTGAACCCACAAGAAGAAACTTCGAATATCTAAATTTTGGATGTGAAAGCTTCACAGACAGCGAAATAAAGCATGAAAAGTCTGACGAAAGGTACAGAGCACATACCATGAAAAGGCTGAATTGAAGAACAGAGCACCGCCTCTCGAGAGGGAGAAAGAGAAATAAAAAAGGATTATTGATTTTGTTATGTTATTTGATTTCCGATTACAATTCACAACAGAGGTCTTTGCTTTTAGGATAAATTAATGGTGAGGTGAGCGTTTCTTTTCGGTTTCTCGTGTGCATTTATTTCAGTAGTCAACTAGTCAGACAAAGAGCGAGAAAGAAATGGAACAAATGTCTAGAGAGAGAGAGAGAGAGAGAGAGCTTTGTAATTTTGTATAGTGTGCACTCAAGTCTTTTCTTCATCGTTAGAGAGAGAATTGACGGCTTTGGTGCTTTCTCTATTTCTAAGCTAAACTTGGTCTAACTACTTTTTTCCGAAGAGTTCGTTTAAAATTCTCATGCTTTTTCCGAAGAGTCGAGTTTAAATTTATTTTTGTGCTTCAATTCTATTTTACATTTTTTTTTCTATCATTTTTTGAATTTCGAATAGTCAATTTGAACTTTTAACAAAATTTACATATTAAAATAGGGTTGAATATAGGGCCTATGTCTCCGGAATCACACTAATTTTAAACTCTTTTTCTATAAGAAACTTTTATATACATGTAATTAATATTTAAGGTATTGTTATTGTAAAAATTTATACACAAAATTGTCTATGAATTACCATGAACACTTATTATGCAACTTTGAACACAATATAGTTAAAGTAAATATATCAAAAATATTGACATTTAAGTATATAACTTTAACACTAGAAAGTTTGTTTTTCTTTCAAATTTTCTGTTATTTAGTATATTATTTAGGGAGAATTTCACTTATACTTCTCAAAAACTTCAAAATTACTTATTTTTCCTCTAAACTTCAAAATTACATATTTTTCCCTCAAAAGTTCCAAACTTACAAATTTACTCATTTTATTGTCTTTTATATTAGAAATCTATTCTTGGTAGCATCTACTAAGCTTTCAAAATATATATATATATATTATAAATTATTTTAAATTTATAAAATATCCATTTTACTCTTTATTAAAATCATAAAAAAATTGTATTTTGTTTAATAAAAATATCGGGCTTATATTTGATAGTTTTTTTAGGGTAAAATATGTATTTTATAATAAGTAAAGGGTATAACGGATATTTTATAAGATCAATATTTTTCTTAAACAAACTATATTATTTTTTTATATTTTTAATAAAAGATAAAATGGATATTTTATAAATTTAAAATGAGTTTTAATATAAAAGACAATAAAATGGGTAAATTTGTGAGTTTTGGAAGTTTAGAGAGGGGAATATGTAATTTTGAAGTTTTTTAGGGCATACATAAAATTTCCCCTATTATTTAATATGTCATCTAAAATTGTGAATATCAATGTTTTAAATAACGTGTTATAGCTATAGCGTTTTCGAACCTTAAACACTAAGTTATGGGATAAAAGTGTCATATTTTAGCTATGACCGCTATGACCGCTATAACGCGTAGCGGTAGCGTAAATAGCACACACTAAATTGAAGACTTTTATTTCAATACTACATAGGCTTTTATTTCAAGACTTAAATTGAAAATTTCTTTTAAGGATCAATTTTTTTAAGATCAGATTATTTTTGCTTCTAAATTGAAAAATATAGATAGTTATGACATAATGCATAGGTTATTTTGAATAGAATAATAAAAATAGTTTATGCCATGATGTTTAGATTATTTTGAATAAAAAAAAGATAAATAGTTTATGATATTAATAGGGATATTTTGAATAAGAATTTAGATTTTGTATTGGTTCTGAATATGAATATTATAATTTCTTAATTAATTTGGTGTGACTTATTGCTCTATGAGATTTTAAGTTATAATGATAATTAGTCGAATTATATAATATAATTTCTGAAAGAGAAAAAAACGCTATATAAGATAGCTTTCATTATAGCTACGCTATTCGCAATAGTTTTTTTTTTTTCTAAACTTGCCGTAATAGTGATAATCACTATTTAGAACTTTGGTGAATATTGATGTAAAACTTATGATACTTTACTATTTACATATTTAAATGACATGTATCACTTCTAAGAGATTAGAATTTCCATTAATAATAACATTTTTCCCAATCCTCAAATTAATTGCATTCCAATAGATTATAACACTCAGAAAATAATGAAAAATATATTAAGTTCACCGCCTGCTAAAAATATTCTCAACGATTTGGCATTTAATCTAGTTTTATGTATACACCGGGTCCACACAACTGTTAACCAACGTGAAGAGATGGAGGGCCCCACCCAAAGTTGTTCCGAAATAGTGTAACGCTTCCCTTCTCCAGTTACTTGTGAACTGGAGATCCTCATTATCTTAAAAGCTATTTGGATGTGAAGATCACTATAAAAATGGTTACAACTTATTTTCTCGTGATATTATTAGTTATTATCCTACTTTTTTCTGTAAGATATGAACTCACCATGGCCAATATTTTTAGTGTGTAATTATTAAGTCTTAACAATTTTCTACACGGATATGTTTTTTTAAGTGAGGTTATGGTAATAATAAGGTTCTAAATAGTGCGCTATATCATTTTCGAACCATAAAAGCTATTGCGTTATCAGCGCTATTTGTTTAGCCAGTCCGCTATAACGCGATAAACGCTATTTAAACCTTTGAGTAATATGCATATTACATATCAATTTGTGCTATGCATTCATATATTTATTTTTAAGTTAAAACATTTAATCCAACCATTAAAAATGTTCTTCATATTAAAATATAATTGCAGACCAAAATTTATATTTTTTTTAGAATTTTCATTATTTTTTAGATTGATTGTTCATTTGAAAATTCTGATCATTCAACAAAATAATAATTTTCTACCTATTTAAAAATATAGTAAATAAAAATTAGGAAAATATAAAATTTGATTAGCAAGTATATTTTATACATAAATTATATAAAACAGTTTAAATAGACTATTTAAACTTTAAAAATAAATATAAATTCACAATACAGATCAATCCATAATATACATGTTATCGACTTATAGACTAACTTTATGTTTTTTAAATAAATACATGGATCTATAATACAAATCTATCCATAATATGCAAATTTTCCCTTGTGCTTATTTTCAATTGCGAGGAATTGGATATGTTGAGGCGTTGGTAATAATGGAGAGTATGTTTGATTGGTTTGTAAATGTAGGGTCCACTTGTGGGGTAGGACGAGGACGCTGATGTGCAGCTGCATGAAAGAGAAAGCTTCTTTCCCCACTCCAGCATCCTTTCAAAGATTGTGGATGGATTAATATATCATTGATAAGCACATAACTACCCTCAAAAACTAAACAGAATCGGCGTCTTTTATATATAACCTATGTTAGATGGATATGGGTACGGGTATCATATCGGATACGATACGGGTACAGCGATACGGTATTTTTTCAAAAATCTCGGATATGATACGCCTACTATATATTATATTAATTATATTATTAATTCAATATTTGTATTATATAAATTAAATATCAGAAATCTTGAATACTGTAAGTTATATATATTAATTACTACTCCAGTACAACAAAGTAAAGTAACGGAAGTCGTTGGGTTGTACTTGTATGTCCGTTTAACCCCAGAACCATGGTACGATTCCAGCTGGAGTATGAATTTCGCTCAAAATTTGCACAAAAGTTTGTCTAGACTTGGTCTACGCGCGGCGTGCACACAAAAGTAAAGTGGGCCGGTCCACGCGCGGCTCACAGACTTCTAAAGGCACGTATCCTCTCCGTATCCGAGCAGAATGGAGCCTTATCGGCGCGTTTCAGTGGGTATCGTTGACTGTATCAGAATGTTCAAATTACCCTTAACGTTATCAGAATTACGCTTCCCTGCTACAAATAATACGGGTTCAGTACCACTTTGCCTCACCCTAAAATTTTTTTGCCCCTCTTTAAAACTGAAAATTTCGTCAGACCAGTTCAAAAGCATTGTTAATAAAAAATTGTGTTATTTTTATATAAATTTTATAAAAATTTACTGGTTCGGACCAACTTAATTTGTTGTTTTTTAATATGTAAAATGATATTATTTTGTTGTTTTTATTATGTAAGAGTGTGTTATTTATATTGTTTTTTATTATGTTTATTGTTTTTTTTTTTATCTAGTATCTGATAGTTAATGGGTTTGAACCCTGTAAGCTATTTGAATCTGATTCCTGCCCCTCGCTGGCAGAACTTCTGCGTCCGCCCTTGCCCGCATGTATCCAGGAACAACTGGATTTTGAATTTTTATAGAAATATATAGACCAATTTGCCTTTTTTTGGAAATTATTTTTGCGCCCTCTGAAATTCTTAATTGTAATTTGGATTAAATTTTGAATTAAAATTAGAATATATTTTTTGAATTCTGATTGATAATTAGAATTAAAAGTTATAGTATTAAAAATTATAAGTCGGGGTATTTTGTTTTATCTAGTATCCGATTTGCTAATAAATTTGAGCTCACTTAGCTATTTAAATTCGATTTACTATTTTTTTATCCTCTATGACGGAAATCCTAACTAAGCTCCTAAGTTTACCAATTCTTAACTTTATCAAAATTACCGCTGCAACCAAATAGTTTAATTATTTAGTAAACAATTATCTTTTAATTTTTGTATAATCTTCGACGAACTTTTGACGGTGGTTTGGCGAATTCGAAGTGCTCTGATTATGATCTGATGAAATTTGGAAGGTGATTTGGTATAATCGGTGTCGGTGATGGGAAAAGATTTTAACACAACAGTTCTGACTTCATGCATCGCACATATCATAGAATGAAAAGCAGCTGTGCATAATGTTCGTGCGCTACATGAAAGCCGAATTTGATCTGTTAAAATATTCACCTCAGTTTCAACCCCATATTGAAAATCTGTAATTCTCGATTATCTTATCTGTATTGTATTAGATACGAATTTAGTTCTATTAATTGCAACATGGGTATGATTTTAACACTGTTTTATATACATATCAAATTTAAATTAATTTAATGTTTAGGGATGTACATGCAGAACATTTAATTTGAGTTCGCTGGATGCATGCCTTGATTCAGTAATAACCAGGGGAGGGGTTTACCAGGTGACAGAGACTCCCGACACCATTTTCAATCACACTCATAAGATAATGATAATGATAATTGTGATTCCTTAGGAAAAATGTAATATTAATTAATGCGGTTGTCTCCATCAAATACTTATATACATTACAAGTCTTTATGAAATGTTCAAATGAGAAACTATTTGTGTATGGTATCTATTTGTGCATGAATCATGCATAAATTTTAAAATAAAAGAATGATGAATCATTTATAAAAGATAGACATTTTTTACGAACTATATTTGACAAGTGATTACGTAGGAAGAAAGTAATATTATTTAATGTGGCTGTCACTGTCAAATACTTGTATACATCACAAGTCGTTATGAAATGTTTGTATATTTTTTCTACTTATGCATGTGAAATTATAATTTATTTTTGCCTTTTTTTTTTCAAATGCTGTCATAGTCTACAACTTAATATAACCCTTAACATACTTGTTATATAATGTCAAATAATGTATGCGGAATTTTATTATTCGTTATTTATATAGAGGAGGATTCAAATAGCTCCTTTTTTGTATTCATTATGTCTCTATTTTTTTTAACTTTCATAATTTAAAATTTGAAATTCAAATTCAAAATAAAATTCTTAGACATAATTAATATACTTGTAAAAGTTACATCATCTCTACTTTTGTTTGATTGGCATCAGAAGTTGTAAAAATATACTGATATGGATAATTTGTGAGTGCTGATATTCTAACTTATTGATTCATATAAAATAAGACAAAAAAAATATTTTATATAAATATAGAGAAAATAATATAAATCACATGTAATGATGTTATTTTGACATTTAAATTTTTGTTTTCACAGTAAAAAAAATATAAAACATCCAACCGCCCTCTAAATTAAAATTAAGGTGATGTGAAGGGGTAAAAATACAATGGCAACGAGGAAGTAGGAAATGGAGGCAGTCCTTTTATTATACTTACATGTTTGTTAACAGTTACAAACTCTTAATTTAGAATCTCTTTCTTCTTTGGTCCGGTCTCTTTATTGTCGAAAAGAAGATACATTTAGCAGGGAAAATGAAAAAAAAAATGAAAAAAAAAAAAAAAAAAACTTCTGAACTGTAACTTGCAATATTCTCTAATTCAGGCGAAAATGAACAGTTGTCACTTTTTTCTGATGCCTGGCTAAACTCTGACCGTTGGTTGTTAGATCGGACGGTTTGGACGTGTCTCGGTTCCAATCTGGTGAGACCGGGGGATTACCCTTTTAATTGCAGATGTGTTATTTTGCTGCTTTATTTGGAATTCGTATCCTCTGAGATATCTCAAACTTTACGTGACTTTACGGAAAATTTTAACCGTTTAAATAAGTTCTGCATGAATCTCGAAGCACAAATAATACAGGCCCCGTGCGCTATCACCGAATAGGCACCGGACACGTCGGTCACGCAAAAGTTCAGATATCTCAGAGGAAATGCACTCCTTTATTTGGGCGGTTTTCTGATTGGTTGGCCAGGTTATGGAGGCGAACCCCCCTAAAGTAACTCACTTTTGGGGTTTTGGATCGGAACCATCCGATTCAAATCTATCGTTCAGGATCGATTCAAAATTTGAATCCGTCGCTTGAGATGTGTGCGCTCCACTTCGGATGGATTGTAGCGGATTCAAATCGGACGGTCCGGATCTAAAATCCAAAAATTGAGTTATTTCATTGGATCTGAATTCAGTTATGGAGTAGAAAATTCCCCGTACATTGTATTCCATGTTTACTGCCA
Organism: Carex pendula; assembly: GCA_964058855.1. Taxonomy (NCBI): domain Eukaryota; kingdom Viridiplantae; phylum Streptophyta; class Magnoliopsida; order Poales; family Cyperaceae; genus Carex; species Carex pendula. Next base: position 3,392 of record CAXKVJ010000081.1, on the reverse strand, counting down.
CATTTTGAAGGGTACAATAAAAATGATCGGCCCGAATTAATTCCAGCTGAATCAAACTCAATCCATATTCGCATCCTCTGAGATATCTCATATTTTGTGGGACTTTTTGGAAAACTTCAACCGTTCAAATACATTTTGCACAAATCTCAAAGCTCAAATAAGACTAGCCCTGCGCCATCCCCGGATGGCGGATAGCACCGAACACGTCGGTTACGCAAAATACGAGATATCTCAGAGGATACACACTCGCTCAATCCGGTGCCAGCAGAAGATATAGGGATCCGTTTTAAGATTTGTGTCGGATTAAAAGAACAATCCGAATTTATTTATTGCACCTCAAAAAAGCCTTGGGGGATCCAAATTGATAATGTGAGGCTAGGTTACTCTTTTTTTTTTTATTGGTAACATTTTAAAATTAATAAAACATCATTTTTTTTATTTTAAAAATAAAATCACAGTGTATTATTGCAGTCCATTAGCCGTAATTAATGACGATATAGACCATGATGAATTACTGAAGACATTTTTTTCCGCTAATAGAGAGAAAAAATGCGCAATTAAAACAAATCTGATCATTATGACTCCTCTCTTGTGGTCACAACCATTCATTGTGATCTTGTTATTTTTGAAAATTAAAAAAAATATATGGTATCGATTTGATTTATTATTTTGTAAATGCTATGAAAATAAATTTGGGCTAGGTTTCTTATACTGGTTCTGCATTTGTTCATTGCAAGAAGCGTCGAATACAAGTGGGTCCTGCCGGCCTGTGTTCTTGGAGTTGACCTTTTCGTTAGTTAATGTTCGTATATTTTTTTCGGAATTTTTTTTTTTTGGGTCTCAAAGGACCCGTAGGTCAAAATTTCATTTCACTGGTAACTGAGTTACATTAAGTTGCTTACAAGATATATCTAAATCATCCCAATATATAAAAGAAAACACCTTGTTTAAAAAATCTAAAAGCCAATAAACATTGAAAAGGTATATCCTATCAGATCCCAGCCTACCTAGCTTAGATAATCCATCTGTTAGCTGATTTTGACCTCTAGGAATATACATGCATGCCCAGCTTTTGTTCTCACACATTGTCTTGTCTTCTAGATGAACATAATTTCCGAAAATGCCCTCCAGTCAGCCTTGCTTGGAGGTGAAGGGAGGACCACACATTCCACCAGAGACTTGCAGTCAGAGTAGAATATCCAGCTTTCTATTCCTTTGCTCTTTACCAGTTGAACTGCTTCCTTTAGAGCCATAGCTTCCACCTGTATCGGACAACATCCTCTAGCCTTTGTTGAATGGTATTGTATTAATTCCTCTTTTCTCATTAAGCAAATATCAGTGCCCCCTTCCCATCCATTGGTCCAGGAACTATCTTCAAAGCATGAGAATTGGTAGTCTGACAGGTTGAGGTTTTGACTATCCAGTTCCATAACAGTTGACTTTGCATTTCCTGACTGCCTCAGGGAGGACTCCCATGCAATTGAACAATTGTACTTTCTAAATTCAATTAGCCCTACCAATTGCTCATCATCTAGAGTTGAGTTCAGAGATTGCAAAGCCTCCAGAAAATGTGTCGGCAGTGAGTCTGATTTGAGGGCATTTGGCCCTGAAAAGTGGCACATTCTTGACAGCTGACACAGATGCACTAGGTGATTAACATCCTCAATCAAATCCCCACAGGTTGCACAAATAGTATTAACAGATGAGAATCTTCGGTGTAGAGTTGAGGCCAGTGGCAAACCATCCAGCACCATCTTCCATAAAAACACTCTAACCCTTGGTAATATGCTTCCCTTGTGCCAAATGTACTCCCAAATTTTCTTGTCACCAACGATAGGCGTATGAGAATCAGCAGCTAGCAGCACGCTGACTTTTTTGACAGTGAGAACACCATTTGTTAAGTGCTTAAAAATGAGTCTGTCAATCTCCTTATCTGGCCTTGGCGGTTAAATTTTTATTTTTACTATGAGAAAAAAAGATAAACTAAAAATTTGATTTGATTAAAATTATATTTTTAATACGGTCGCATGAAATTGTAAATAAAAATTGAGTATCCGCAATTTGAAACGACGGATACAAATTTTTACCGAGTTTTTTAAAAATACCAAATTTATAAATATTTTATTAAAAATAACCAAGGTTTGAGATAATTTTTAAAAATACCCAAACCGCGGAAAAAATCCACGACGCGGAATTTTTAATTCTGCCCCATGGAAAAAATCGGCGGCCCGAGATTTTAAATTTTTTATTTTTTTTAGTTTATGTTGTTCAATTTATTTGGATTTAAATTAGTTTGAATTATTAAGTTGGAGGATTGTATGAACTTTATTTGTATGAATTATTAAGTTAGAGTGCTTCTGAGCCTAACTTTGCACCTCTGGTTAACATAGCAAAACATCTTCAAAAATCATGAAAATTGACCAGCATGCAGTCTTGACATCGTAGAACAAGACTATGAAGTTTCATACAAAATCTCGAAACAGATCACGAGATATCATCTCTCAAAAATTTCCCCAACTGCTGAAGGATTAGAACAAATATTTGAGAGGTGCAAAGTTGGACACAGAAGTACAAACCAGAGGTGCAAAGTTGGGCTCAGAAGCACTCCTTAAGCAGTTTGGACAATATTTGAGAGATGATATCTCGCGATCTGTTTCGAGATTTTGTATGAAACTTCACGGTTTTGTTCTACAATTTCAAGACTGCATGTAGGTCAATTTTCATAATTTTTGAAGATTTTTTGCTATGATAAACCAGAGGTGCAAAGTTGGGCTCAGAAGCACTCCTTCATTAGTTAGAGCAATATTTGAGAGATGATATATTGCGATCTGTTTCGATATTTTGTATGAAACTTCACAATTTTGTTCTACAATGTCAAGACTGCACGTCGATTAATTTTCATGATTTTTGAAGATGTTTTGCTATGTTAAACTAGAGGTGCAAAGTTGGGCTCAGAAGCACTCCTTCAGCAGTTGGGGCAATATTTGAGAGATGAAATCTCGTGATCTGTTTTCAGATTTTGTATGAAACTTCACAGTCTTATTCTACGATGTCAAGACTGCATGTCGGTCAATTTTCATGATTTTTAAAGATGTTTTGCTATGTTAACCAGAGGTGCAAAGTTGGGCTCAGAAGCACTCCCTCAGCAGTTGGGGCAATTTTTGAGAGATGATATCTCGGAATTTGTTTTCAGATTTTGTATGAAATTTCACAGTCTTATTCTATGATATCAAGACTGCATGACGGTCAATTTTCATGATTTTTAAAGATGTTTTGCTATGTTAAACTAGAGGTGCAAAGTTGGGCTCAGAAGCACTCCTTCAGCAGTTGAGGCAATTTTTGAGAGATGATATCTCGCGATCTATTTCGAGATTTTGTATGAAACTTCACAG
>CAXKVJ010000080.1:0-14416 GCA_964058855.1 Carex pendula | reverse complement strand
TAAAACCAAGAAATCAAATGAAATGAGTTTACTTTTTTGGTTGTTTGTTCTTACATTTCTGGGAAATAATTGTAAGGAAAGTTTCCTAGAGCCTTTATCCAGCTGCCACATCAGGTATTTGAATTATATCGTGATTTTGTCTGGTAAAGCATCCTGTGCAAATTAGCAAAAGACAGTTTAGAGGAAAAACTTTTACCAGACAAATAGGAGTTGAGGTGCATGGTGCCAGCCTAGAAATATTTCTGATGCCTCCCAATTTTTTTTTTTTTTTTTGAAGGTCAGAAAACGCTTACAATTCGATTGATTAAGAAAGTTATTTACAAAACAAAGTTTGAACATTTTACCAATATATAATATTGAATATTTAGTCAAAGATGAAGCAATAATTCCTTTTCTTATATATGGTTTTATTGGACAATTTTGAGATAATTAAGGCCTGAGGATAAAGAACATTTTTTTTTTCTGATCCATATACCATGTATTCACAATCGGATGTAAATACTCGCAAGAGTTGGATTCGCAATTACTACATCACCGACAACTCAATCTGCCGACACTCTTCTGAAGATTAGTATCCATTGATATTTAATTAACAAGAAAAAAAGAAAGATAAGTTAGTGGTTGTATAGATTGACACTTCTCTTAATATGCTATAATAAGGATATTACTAACTTTTTAAACATCATTTTTCAGGTATCAATCTATGAAATTCAAAGTCTATGGAGATGTCGCTGAAAACAGACCTTGGTAGACATGGTGTCATATATGAAATGGATGTTTTTAGTCAATGATCTAGTTTTCTATATTCCTATATTATTGCTACACTGTCTAATTTGACAGGTGTGACATACAATAATGATAAGCACATAATCATTCTCCTTTATATTACTAAAATGACTTAACTATTTGTTCTTTTTACTTTGTAGGTTTACAGAATTGGAGTGGTTAAACTGTACAATTGAAGCTTTTGATTTTGCTATTCGAATAGATACTTAGGGACTAAATGGTAAAGGATATTGATTTGGTGATGTTTTGATATGTTATGCTAACTATTGTACAACTATTGCAATTTTAATGAAAAGTACTTTGATCAGTTTGTTATTTGTGATTTTGGCTTTAATCCAGTTTGTTTTTTTTGTGATGCTTTGGCTTCTTGTTTGTTTCTAGCTTTTGTTGTACATGTTGAGAGGTTTTAGCTTCCTGTTGTACCGTCTTTTGCTAGTTTCATGAAGAAAGAAGATTTTGATTCCTCTTTTTTGCTATCTGCAAGTTCTCTTTTCTGTTTCTTCATTTGATCCAGTGTGTACGTGTTCCATAAAAATGAACAGTGGCTAAAAGAAAATAAATAAAGTACCATACACTACAACAATAAAAGTATTTTACAAATTACAATGACCAATTTTCAAAATACCCTCAATAAATTTACCCTGTTCAAAATAATGTCTAAACAAATCAATCATACTACAAAGCCAGTTATAACATCAAAAGTATGTTCACATCTTCCATCTCTTTTTGAATTGGAACTCTTAATTGTTGAAAGCATCGAGACTCTTTGTGTAAGTATTGCAAATGTCCCTCGAATTAAGATAGGGCTTGACATCTTGCTCAAGTCGAATGAGTATCTTTCTATGCATGTCTTGAAATTGTGTTTGTGAGCTTTGCATTCTCAGACTCCTTACTCCTTTCTTGATCTATCTAGTATCCTTGAAAAGTCAAATGAGGACTTAGCAAGAGCACACAAGAGGTTGTTGGATGCGCCTATTCAGGAAAGGAAACACAGATTAAAATACTTCCAGATTTGATTTGCTGTAATGACTATTTGGAACATATACTTTTAGATTTGGTTAATATGTATTAAAACCAGTATATCATGTATGCATACCAGCACACAAGAGGTTTTTGGATGCGCCTATTCAGGAGGAGAAGCGGTGATAGAAGTAGAAAATAATAACGACGAGGAGGAGAAGCGGTGCGAGAGAGAGCAGGTGGGGTGGAGTTGAGCGCGAGAGATGGCGGAGTTCTGCACGCGAGAGCGAGAAGGCGACGACGCAGCGAGAGAAAGAGGAGATGAAATGTCAGAATGGAAGAATGGAGTGGGTTTAATTTGGATACCGGCCGGGTTCAAAATTCTTAATAAATCAGATTCGTTTTAAACAGCTTCATACCCTTTAATCTTGATCAGATGAAATCGGACGGTTCTGACAGCCCATCGAACCAAGATTGGTCCGATGGGCGTCGGACATCCTCCGCTCCCTGAAAGGTTAGAACTGCTTAGTTGATGGGTATTATTGACCAGTCGTAAATCACCAAATTAGAAGTGCAAAGTTAAACAACATTATATATGATACCAAACATAACTCAAAACAAAAGACACAGAAACAGAATTTAACATTTGGTTCCAATAAGAATAAATTAACTGTACTTTTTAATTCTACAATTCAATCCAAATCAAAATGAACATTGAGAAGCTAGTACATCATGTATTGGCCCAGAGAGAGAAAAATGTGTGTAGACACGGATGATTGGTACGACTTTTTTTTTTGAAAAGGCTTAGTAGAAGCTACTAAGTTATAGTTACATTAATCTTAAAGCTACATCCTGCCTTGAGTTGTTCCAGCAAAAACATCAAATTTAAACAACCACAGTCTTTTGTAATATGGCTCACAAAAAACAATAAAACCTCTCTAAACTAGCCTATTCCTGTTCTTCTTGCTGCACCTGTGCAGTATCTCAACCATAGAGATCCCTCTGCTAAAATCCTTTCAGTCAGCAGTTTCGGCGGTACGGAGTTGTTGCGGAAGATTTTTTCGTTCCGCTGTCTCCACAAGGACCAGAGCACAGACAGGAATCTAGTTGACCATTCCTTCTTACCGACAGCCCTCGTTCGGCAATTAAATGACTTGTCCCATGTCTCCTCAATTGAATCTCCTGTAATCTTCAATTTAAAACCCAAATGCAATTCCATTTGTTCCCACACTCGGTTAGCATACTAGCATGAGAAGAATAGATGTTGGGCTGTTTCAAAATTGCAATTGTCACACATCACACATTTAGGATCACAGCTCATGTGTCTTACTGCCATTACCTCGTGTGTTAGTAGCTTGTTGTGCAGTAGAAGAATAGATTGGTACGACTTGAATTTCTATTTTTGTGATTGCTGCACAGTTTCTTAAACACAGGTGGCGAGAACTTTTTATTTCAAGACATGAGGTGAGCTATCTGATGACCCGGATTCCTCATTCGGTACTTTTTACAGTGAAAAATATTCATGGCAACTCTAACAGATTTGTGATGATTTGCAATATCCGTTTCAACAAGTGGTGGACAATTTTGGTATTAAACTTGTAATTTCATCAGCAAGTACAATCAATCAAGGAGAATAGAAGATAAATTAAATTATAAATAAATGATGGTGATGAATTGATAATGATGATTACATGTATAAAAAAAGAAATAAGTATAGTCAGGGAAACAAATTAATAAAATGGCATACCAAAACCGAACTATAAAATTAGACATGATTGAGATTGTTGTCAGCTGAAACAATTAATCCAATATACTACCTACCAAATCACAAAATTGTTAATCATATAACGTTGTACTATTGTAAAAATCTTATCTGGGAAAGATATATACATGTTATTCAACTTTACCCACCACCGAAACATACAAACAACACTGAAAATGAAATATAAAAACAATATACATAAAAATAAAAAGGAAAGAATTAATAATGTTACCGTTAGAAAGGGCATCTTGCCACGTATGGACTGGAAGTGCGCTTGAGTATGTCTTTATTTTGGGAATGATTAGTCCTTAATTGAGATTATAAAATTTGAGAAAAAGAATTTGATTGTGCTTTAGTCCTTGTTACTAAATATTTAGGGAAATATATCTTACGCGACTGAGCAATTCATATGTAATTGATATATATTCATTGATGTATAAAGATGATAATTTTATTGTAGTTTGGTATATATAAAGTGTTGAAGGAGAAGGACGGTGAGCGACAGAGGCGGGGTATCAAGGTAAGGGGACTCGGTCTCTTGAGCGGATTCTCGATTGTTTGATGGGACATTTTTAAGGGCCCAAAAGAAAACCCAAGCCCAATATTAAAGGCCCTACCCAATTCGGGTGCATTACCTATCAGTAACCCAGTAGTATATAAAGCTATGTTGCATGGACACGGGTACGAGTATCGTATCGGATGTGATACGGATATAGTGATACGTTAATTTTTAAATTTTTTGAAAACAATATGGATATTATATATATATATATATATATATATATATATATATATATATATATATATATATATATATATATATATATATATATATATATATTATTTTAATTATTTTTTATATTAACATTTATATTATAAACTGAATATCAAAAATCAACGCAAGTATAAGTTAAATCCAAAAGCTAGTAGTTTAAGATAACAAATTTGAGACAGGCAGTGGGTAAGTGATATATTGGTTATCCAATATGTTCCTGGTTCAATTCTTGGGTGCCGCTAAATTTTTTTTTGCATTGTGTGGTTCACAAGATCCAATTCATGTGGAGTTCGCATCGTCTGCATTAACTCAAAAGAGTATTTTTTGAGTTAATTGATATCGGCTGTTCGATTGTAAATAGAGCTCATTCGATCTCCGTCTAAAACATAGGGTGTCTTTAATATTGGTATGGATTTAATTTATACTAATTTTAAAGCTTATCGGACGGTCTAGATGTATTAACTCAAAGGATTCTTTTTTGAGTTAATGCAGAGGATACAAATTCATCAATGTGAGGTGCACGATGCCGTATTGGCCCGTATCAAATTGTATCGGAGTCTTATCAGTCTGTTTCATCAGTTCATATCGGATAGTTAGAAATACGCACCCGATATAGTCCGTATCGGATAGTCGCTGACATACCAAGTATGTATCGGATCTATATTTTATTCGTATTCGTATCTGATAGGCACCCGTATAGATACGGGGTCCAATTTAAAGTATCCGAATAATATAGATATAAAGTATATATTTTCATGATTCACGAATTACTATGTAATGTTCGAAGTTTCTATCACGGGCATAATAAAAAGATGTGGTGGGCTGTATTTTTCTAGAATTAGCACGTCAGAACTATAATTTTCACCAACTGATCTTCTTATTTCTGATAATCGAGTAGAAATACATCATGGGGGTTGATCAATGTCAAACTCAGATTGACCAACAATGTGCTTAAATTTAATATATATATATATATATTTTTAAATTGCAAAAATATATATGTTTGAATCAAGTCACTGTAAAATTATATTTTATTTTAAATTTTTGTCATATCGCACGTATTTTTTAACTCCGTGCTTTCAACAACACAACAAAAACAATGCTAAATTTTCAGTTCTTTATAAAACTATGATTTTTTTTGTTGGTTAATTATACTTTTTTGTATTCATCATGGTTTTATTTGTATCTTAAAGTTTATGATTCAATTATCTGACAATCATTTGTTTCGTATTCGTATTCGAATATGTATTCATAGATTATTTGTTTCGTATTCTTTAAGATAGATTTGATTAATTTCATACTTTGTCATCGGTTTATTATTTGTATTCGTACACACTCATTAAAAAGAAGATACATATTTAATATTAGTATATAATCTGCTCCAAATTTGTTCTATTTTCATCCCTAATGAAATGGTGTATAGCTAGTGTTTTCTCGTCTTCGAATTCGCTTCAAATCTGATTAAATGGTGTACAGTGTTTTTTCGTCTCGTTCATGTGGGTGTGTTTGGATTGTGCAATGGTTTGTGCAAAAATAGTGATTTGTAAGTTAATGGTTGAAAATAGTGCTTATCTGAGACTCAAGAGGTATATGAATATTGCAAATCCATTATTATTTAGGTTAATAAAAAAATATTTGAAATGTATATTTGAAATAATAATGAAGAAAATGAATAATGTAATGGTTTAAATTAATCTAATATTTAAACTAATATTATATTATATTTAATACTAATCTATTAGTTAAATTAATATTCTATTGCATTTAATATTTAAACTAATATAATATTATATTTAATCAAATATTATATTTAAAATACTTAAATATTTAAACTAATGTTATATTACATTTAATACTAATATAATATTTATATTAATACTATATTACTTTTAATATTTGAACTAATAAGTATAATAAAATATATCCTTTATATACTAATTTAATATTTAGACCAACTTTAATATCGCAGTTGAGAGAAATGAATTAAAAATACGTACGGCAAGGAAGTGGATTTTCTCTTACGAGTTAAGATACTTACGGCTTCCAATATGACAGAATAGTTATCAAGTCCGGCCAGTAGACCAATCTTTATTTTATTATAATAAAAATAATTATAAATACGAGAGCTAATTTTTGATGTAATATTACAAGATAATATTTTTTATTTCAAAGTTTGTTCGAAATCTTAATAAAAGTTTCCTCAAATATTAGTCGGCTTTTAGAAAAAATAGAAACAGATATTTGTTAACAAAGATATTTTTTACTTTTTTTTTGCAAATACACCTGGTCCTGTGACGTGAATCGAATTTTTTATTTTAACACACTAATTTTGATTTCAATTGTCATTTTTGTTCCGGAGATTATACAATTTTCTAGCATAAAGATTATTTATTAATTACTATCAGTGTTCTAAATAGCTAGCTATAGGAGCGCTATAACTTTTTCGGATCATAAACGCTACGCTATGAGATAAAAGTGCGCTAACTCAGCTATATGATCGCTATAGCTGTAATATTGACCGCTATTACTGCTAAATGCGACGCGCTATTGTTACCGCTATGCTACATGGGCTTTTTTTTTGACAATTTATATGAACTTCTGTTCTTCTATTCCTATTTTTAATTCTACATGGTCTTCTACGATAAGTATGCTAAACCAAACTATATGCTTCTGTTTTTATTTGTGCATGATTTATTCTCTCATTCTATATTGAGAAATATTCAAATATTAATTCTTTCTTTTGATTGCTCTTCGTATAATATTCATTTGTAAAAGTATTATCATTCGTTTCAATTGAAAACTGATTTTGATTATTAGTATTATTATAATATATAAAATATTTAAATATGTATACTCACTTCATTTACCTTAGAGGTGATTAATGAGCGAGCATGAGCGAGTTAGGGTATGCTCATGCTCGCTCATTAAGTAAATGAGCGAGTTTAAATGAGCGGATAAACGAGCGAGTTGTAAATGAGCGAGCTTTTAATGAGCGAGTTATGAGCGGCTCACGAGTTATAACTTATGAGTACCAAAATTTAACAAATTGTCATAATTCATTTAAATAAAATATAATAAAAATTAAAATAAAAATAGATTTCACAGTAGCATCAACAAACAACAATCAATATATTACAAAAATAGAATAATTCAATATAAACTAACAACATAAACTAATTATAAAAATTCAACAGTTATCGTCTTGTCGATTTTGATAGCCCTACTTGTGACATACACACAAATATTTTCTTGTCACATACCTACAAATTTGTATTATGAAAACAATAATGAAAATTCATCTTAAACAAGCAACAACCAATTGGGATTTCAAATTGCTTTGGCGGAGGTTAGGTTAGGTTAGGTTTTGGATTTTTGGCAGAGGTTTTGGTTCTGCCAATTTACAAAAAAAAAATGAATGTATGAAACTATGAATATTACATAGGATTTAATGATGTAAAACTAATGTTACATAGGATTAAATGTGGCAGAGATTAGATGTGGCAAATCGTTAATGAGCGAGTTATGAGCGAGTTGGGTCATGCTCATTGTGACATTATGAATTTTATAATAAATATTTTTATACTGACTGATGAGTTAAGGCGTCAAGAATCGACTTATAAATATAGAAAAACGGTCCAGTGCGGATGGATGACCCGCACTGCGGGTGGCTTCACCCGCACTGGGACAATTTCCTTAACGAATTTCTGCAATTTTCTCTGGGTGCGGATGGTAGTGCGGATGGGCATCCGCACTGCGGGTGAGCTCTATACTCTTCTGAATTTTCGCCAAGTACTGAATGCGGATGGGAGCATCCGCACTGGCCTCAGTGCGTCCGCACTAGGCTCGGGTTTTCTCTGCGCCGTGAGTGCGTCTGGAGGGATCCGCAGTGCGGATGAGTGATCCGCACTGGGCGCCGTGAGTGCGGCGGGATGGATCCGCAGTGCGGATGAGTGATCCGCACTGGTGTGTATTTTTGCTATTTTTGCTATTTTTGAGGGTTATTTTGCAAATTTCCAAATATTAATTAAAACCTTTCTTTTTATTATCATTCCACCGAAATAAAATATTACACAAGGGCCTATTTGTAATAAACATTTTAAAGTTTGGTAATATTAAGAATATGGAGGGGTATATGTGCAAAATTCCAATTATTAAACAAAACCCTTCTTCTTATTTCACCATTTTCGTGAGTTAGGGTGGGCCGAAGAAAAAAAAAGAAAGAGGGGAAAGAGAGAAAAAGGGAAAGAAAGAGAGAGAGAGAAATTGAGCGCGGAAACTGATCGAACTGACCGGAAAATCAAGATTCGAGCTGAATTGATGATCCTTGATCGATTATAAAGCTTCAATTTGGTATATTTTTCTCCTTGGTAATTTCTTGAAAAACCCTAAGTTATTCGATTTATTCGATTTGTCATGATTTCGGTTGAAATTTGTAATTAGGGTTTCGTAATCGAGTTCTAGCTCGATTAGTGGTTAATTTGTGATAATTGATATGATTTGTCTTCCTTTTCTCTTGGAAACCCTAATTCAATTGATTTGTTATATTTTTGGTGAAATTCGAATTCGAATTTGATTTGAAATGTTATAACTCGATAATCGGATTGATTTGCTTGTGAAATTTGGAATTAAACTAGGGTTTTGGGTTTGGGTCGTAATGGAAATGAATTGTGGTACTTTGTGTATGAAATTCGGGAATTAATCGAGTTATAACTTCGTAAAACATATCGATTCATGTTGTTTATTCAGAACTACCGATTGAATTAGAATTCGAATTAGGGTTTGGTAATGGTGTTAATTATCAGATATTAAGCGAACGCGTTAATCGAATTTAACGTGTAAAATAGGTTGTAATCATACGAGGCAAAGGATTTCTGGGTCGTTCGAGACGCCTGAGCCTTAGTCGAGCGCGCTATTACTCAGGTGCGGGGTTTCTGGACTTGTCTGATAGTTTGTATTCAGAAATTAAACTGTGTTTTGATTTATATGCATTGCATTGCCCACATAAATTGAAACTCGAATTGTTTTATCTGATTGATTTGCATGCTGGTATGGTTATTATTTGTGTTGATCTGAATGATCTAATTTTGGAATTAAAGTCACCGTGCTTTATATCACCATCGGTTGGTGGATATGGTATTATTGTCATCCACCGTGATGATGTCACCCAGGGGGTGAATCCGGATTTGTCAAAGTCTATGCATGGACTTTGATGCTCAGTGTTCTAAAGCTTTAGATCGTCTGACCTTCAGCAGTTCCCAGTACCGGTTGGGACGAAGGGTAAGTGACTTTGTATTATGATTTTGGTTATGGGTGACTGTGTATCGGAGGCATTACCCAGGGGGTAACGCGTTTGGATGGTCAATTGGATTTATATGGATTTTCCGGATATGAATTAGAATCAGACTTTTAATTAAACGGTTAAGCCTGTAAATACAGATGAGTGTCATGAGAAAAGGTTTTACCTGGCGCAGCCGTCTGTAGGTGTCTGTAACCCTACAGATGAGTGGGAACGAATTGGGGCCCAGTTTGGTGGAACATCTGTAGTTACTACCAGATATTCTGAAATCGAGTTAAACCAAATATTGTGTGCTTGAATTTCATCTTGGCAATTCCTGAATTTTGATATCATTTGAATAAATGTTGTCGGGTTTGTGCATTCATGTTTATATATGATTATAAACTGATCTGAGCTTTGTTTATGTTTACTTTTTGAATATAATCTGTGATTGCAAGTCCAGGGACGATTTGTGGCAATTTATCGCACTGAGAATTCAATTCTCACCCCCTCTTTTGGGTTAATTTTTCAGGTACCGATTCGGTAGATCCGAGAGAGAGACGAGGTCGGTAGGCCTGGTTTTCACCGCTGTGTAGTTGTCTGGTATTTTGACATTAGAGACATGTATATATTTATGTTTTGATTGTATATATATATTCTCTATGTCATCCTGTGATGCGTATCCATCGAGATACGGGTTATGTATGATATTACCTGACCAGTTGGGATTTGTGAACTATTTTTCTTAGTTATTTGTTTGTTTTGTTTGGTTGTGTTTTATTTTCTATTATATCGTAATTGCCTTGTAGGCATACGGGCAACCGTATGTCTACGGCAGGAGGCACCTGTCGCGCCTCGTGGGGCCGTGGGGTGTGACAGGTCCTTTCCCCGGGTGGTATCAGAGCATGGTTTAGAGCCTGAACCAGACTTGCTTGGATACGAGAGTGGTATACGTATTAATGGGGTCGTCGCGACTATACGAATTTCGTATGATAAGTAAGGAATATCGAATATTATAAACTAACTTTGTTTATTCAGAAAATGGAAACACCACACCGAGGTAGAGGCAGACCTCGGAGGAATCAGGAATTGATTATCGAGCCGGCTGTGGATCAGGCTGGGGCTGGTCCAGCTGGTGCTGGGGGAGCTGGTGGCGTTGGAGGAGCGCCAGGTAGAGACCGGGACATAGATGACCGGCTGATTGCGGCCTACGAGAGAGGTCGCCAAGCAGAGATGCGGGATGCAGCACCGGTGGCTCACGGTGGTGCACCCGAAGAGTTTAGAAGGCTGTATGATTCATTTCTGCGCTTGAATCCGCCGCGCTATGATGGAACCGGCGGGTATGCGGCAGCCGAGGAATGGCTGGCGCAGATAAATGCAAAGCTGAATCTATGCCGCGCACCTGAGGATGACAAAGTAGAAGTAACTGAGCAGCAATTGGAGGGTGACGCAAGGTTCTGGTGGGACGGGGCCCGACGCAGTTATGTCGGGGAAGAAGCGAGAATTCCGTGGGAATGGTTTGAACAGCAGTTCAACCGGAGGTTTCTGAGCAATATTCAACGTGAAGCGCTGCGGAGGAAGTTTTTGGAATTGAGGCAAGATGGGCGTCCGGTGGGAGATTACAATAGTGAGTTTTTGGCTTTGTCGCGTTATGCATCAGATATTCAGAATGACGCGGCAAGGTATCATAGGCACTATTTGGATGGCTTAGATGTAAATATATCGATGATTGTTGATACTCCGACTGCTACGGAGTTGCAATCTATGATGGATCATGCGGAGCAGATAGAGATGCATGGTAAGCGGAGGAAAGAGCAACTGACTGAGAGAAATGTAAAACAGAAGGATGCTCAGAGTGGGCAAATGTCGAGGTCGAGGGGAGGACCATCATTTGCTAGACCCCCTCGGTCGAATATGGCGCCGAGACCCCCGTTTAGACAGATCTCTATGCCGGGTTTTAGACCGGTGGTTCCTTCGCAATGGTGCAGATCGTGCAATCAAGCGCACGATGAGGTTGAGTGTAGGCGCAAGACTAGCGCTTGTTTTGTATGTGGTAGCGCGGGACATTGGGCGAGGGAGTGCCCGAATGCGCTTATGAGGATGCGAGGCGCTAGTAACGCGGGAGGGTCCGCTAGCGTTGGGCGCGGTGCGCCGACGTGGCGTGGACGTGGCGCATCTCAAGCTGGCGGGGCTAACGCTAGCAGGGCTAGCAGCGCCGGTAGCGTCGGCAGGGTTAGCGGTGCTGGCAGCGCCGGCAGGAACGACGGCAGGGCGGCGGCACATGCGCTTAACATCGCTGGAACTTCGCACAATGCTGCAACTGCGCGGGGAGATGGCCAGACTGACGTCATGACAGGTATACTCACTATATCTGATTTCGAAGCGTATTGTTTGATTGATACGGGGTGCAGCCATTCTATTGTGTCGAGGGAATTGGTAGAAAAAGGGGGTTGGCCAATTGAGACGTGTAATCAAGTTTTAAATGTTCAAACCCCGTTTGGTTCAACTGATCAAGAAATCACCTTATGCCAAAACCGAAAGATTAAGATAGATGGGAGGGAGTTCGAGGCGGACTTGTTGGTGATGGAGATTACCGGTTACGACGTGTTATTGGGTATGGACTGGTTGACGAGACACGCTGCTACTATTGATTGTCCGCATCGTCGGATCCATTTCGCGAATTCAAGAGGTATGTCTTGCATACTCAATTGTAGAGAAATTGGGAAACTAACACCGTGTATTTCGGCTGTAGAGATGAAACATCTATTAGAATCAGGGTGTGATGCTTACTTAACGGCCGTGGTTTATACGCCTGCGGCAGTTCCAGAGATCAGCACCATTCCGGTGGTTTCAGAATTTGTGGATGTATTTCCGGAAGAGATTGTAGGGTTGCCACCTGAGCGAGAAGTGGAGTTCGGTATCGAACTGGTACCGGGCACAACACCGATTTCAAAGGCACCGTATCGAATGGCACCGGCAGAACTGAAAGAACTTAAGGCGCAGTTGGAAGATATGTTGGAGAGTGGATTTATCAGACCTAGCATGTCGCCATGGGGCGCGCCAGTACTGTTTGTCAAAAAGAAAGATGGAACATTGCGGTTATGCATTGATTACCGCGAGTTGAACAAGGTAACTGTGAAAAATAAATATCCGTTACCTCGGATTGACGATCTGTTTGATCAGTTGCAGGGATCCTCAATATATTCAAAGATTGATCTGAGAACAGGTTATCACCAGTTAAGAATACGGCCGAGCGATGTGGATAAGACAGCGTTCCGTACAAGGTACGGGCATTATGAATATCTGGTTATGCCGTTTGGGCTGACGAACGCACCAGCAGCGTTCATGGACTTGATGCACCGTGTGTTTCACGATCTGTTGGATTCTACAGTTGTGGTGTTCATTGATGATATACTGGTGTATTCGCGCTCGCGAGAAGAACATGAGGTACATCTTAGAATTGTATTGCAAAGATTGCGCGAACATCAGTTGTTAGCAAAGTTGTCGAAATGTGAATTTTGGTTGGAGGAAGTTACACTTTTGGGGCATGTGGTTTCTGGAAAAGGGTTAGCGGTGGATTCCGAAAAGATTCGGGCTGTGACAGATTGGAAAAGGCCGGAGACAGTTACTGAAATTCGCAGCTTTCTGGGGTTAGCCGGGTACTACAGGAGATTTGTACTCGGGTTTTCGCGGTTAGCTGCACCACTTACAAAATTGTTGCACAAAGGCGTGAAATTTGATTGGGGTACCGCGCAAGATAAAAGTTTTGAGGAATTGAAGAGTCGGCTGGTATCCGCGCCAGTCCTTGCTATGCCGACTGCTGATAAAGAGTACACGGTTTACACCGATGCATCTCGATTGGGTTTGGGTTGCGTATTGATGCAAGATGATCATGTAATTGCCTACGCATCTCGGCAATTGCGACCGCACGAGCAAAACTACCCGACGCATGATTTGGAGTTAGCGGCTGTGATATTTGCGCTGAAGATTTGACGGCATTACTTGTATGGTGTGAAATGCCGAATCTATACTGATCATCAAAGTCTGAAATACATCTTCACGCAAAAGGAGTTAAATTTGAGACAAAGGCGGTGGTTAGAATTGATGAAAGACTATGACTTGGATATCCAGTATCATGCAGGAAAAGCGAATAGTGTAGCAGATGCGTTGAGCAGGAAGAGTCAGGTAAACCTGGCGTCGGTGATTACAAGTGAAACACATCTTCTCGAGGAAATGCGCAGAATGGAAATACATGTTGGCGCGTCACGCGAATTAGCGTTGAAAGTTGCATCTAAATGTAATAGAAGTGAGGTTGGGACTAGCGCAACTGCAATTGCGTCGGTTGTGCTAGCAGCGGTTGAAATTCGATCGGAATTACACGAGCAGATTCGTGCAGAGCAACAGAATGATCCGAGATGTCAGAAATTTAAACTGCACTATGAGTCAAACACAGATTCACCGTTTCAAGTTCAAGGAGATGGCATTTTGCGATTTCACGACCGCATTTGTATACCAAGTAATTCGGAGTTGAAAGATCTGATTTTGTCAGAGGCACACAATTCGGGATACGCTATCCATCCGGGAGAGGTAAAAATGTATCAAGATCTAAAGAAGTATTTTTGGTGGCCAAAGATGAAAAAGGAAGTACAAAGGTACGTTGAAAAGTGTCAAATATGTCAGCAAGTTAAAACGGATCGGCAGAGAAAAGCAGGATTGCTAAGACCGCTGGAAATACCTACAAGGAAATTTGAATCAATTACAATGGATTTTGTCAGTGGATTTCCGAGAACTGTCGGAAGGTATAATACAGTTTGGGTGATTGTGGATCGATTAACGAAGATAGCGCATTTCATTCCAC
>CAXKVJ010000078.1:0-27692 GCA_964058855.1 Carex pendula | reverse complement strand
ACATGTATCTTTTTTCAAATTGGTCTGCAGTGATACCCTGGAAATTCATAAAGAATTGGTGGTTTATGTTTAGTGGATCGAGTTCTGAAGGTTTGCTTAATTTTTTTTCTAACTTGATCTGAAATAATAATATTACACGTGTTGCAGATACAAGAGCTGGTGGAGGCAATAGTATTGCCTATGACACACAAGGATCGGTTTCAGAAACTTGGCATCAGACCACCTAAAGGAGTTCTTTTGTATGGTCCTCCTGGTACAGGAAAAACCCTAATGGCACGTGCTTGTGCTGCTCAAACCAATGCCACTTTTTTGAAGCTTGCAGGACCACAGCTTGTTCAGGTATATTATTTTATTTATGTATTTATTGATGTGATGTTTGTAATTGTTCCCAAATAATTGGCAAAAACCTTAGATGCTCATATAACATTTACTACTATAACGGTGATGTTGTTTGTTCAGTGTCATGGAATTTTGAAATAAAATATGGCTAAATAATTGAAGATATCTGTGACATTGCTCTTTGTGATAGATTTCTTATATGCTGATGTCGGTCATGTCCTGGTAGTACCTACCAGTTCCTTCATAAACTATTATTGATTTCTTTTTTCTTTTGATTTATGTAGATGTTTATTGGAGATGGTGCTAAACTAGTACGCGATGCATTCCAGCTAGCGAAAGAGAAGGCCCCTTGTATTATCTTCATCGATGAGATTGATGCTATTGGTACCAAGAGATTTGACAGGTACAATTACATCAATTGCATTAACTGAAAATAAATGTCTTTGCAATTAACTGAAATACAGACCCTACAACTCTCGTTATGGTGAAATTGTAATACCAATTACAAATCGACCTCTTTTCAAAGTTATCCCAAATTTACAATGAATCTTTCAATTTAACAATCAAGCCTTATTGTTGCTCCATAGTCCAAATGAACCTGCCAGTCTTGCAAGTACCTCGAAAAAAATCCAATGGAATTTTCAAAACATAAAATTAGCATGACCTAAATCATTTGAAATTGAAATGTTACGATAGTGAGGTGAGTGGTGACCGTGAAGTGCAAAGAACTATGTTGGAGTTGCTTAATCAGCTTGATGGATTCAGCAGTGATGAGCGGATCAAGGTTACTGTTTTTCCTTTCCCTTCTTCACATTTTTACCTTTTCTTTATTTAAATGACTACTCTTTAATAATAAACAATATTTTTACTTGTTGTAAATATAAAAGGTGATAGCAGCCACAAATCGGGCTGACATTCTAGATCCTGCATTGATGCGGTCTGGCCGTCTTGACCGCAAGATAGAGTTTCCTCATCCGACTGAGGATGCCCGGGCTCGCATTCTTCAGGTTACTCTCTCTCTCTCTCTGACACACACAAAACTCAGTTTCCCTCTTGAAGATTATCACCAATACCTTTTCCCTAGGCCAAATTTGCTCCAAGATGTCCTAATAACTGCACTTCTTGATTCCTAAAAGTGGTGTGCAGGAGGCTACATTGCAGGAAGTAATTTTAGGGGGGTGGGGGGATAATGCAGTGATTATATCATATTACTCTAATGTCTTGAGAAGGACACATAGGATACTTCTCGACTTCTTGTCATTGTTTTTGTTGTTTTATATAAGAATGTAACGGAAAAGCACACTTTTTCCCTTGAATTTTATTCTGTACTATTAATGTGGTTCATATTACTTTTTCTTGATGTATCTAAACATCATGTTACTGACTAATCAAAATAATAATAAATGAAACAGATACACTCAAGAAAGATGAATGTTAATCCTGATGTAAACTTTGAGGAGCTGGCCCGCTCCACTGACGACTTCAATGGTGCCCAGCTTAAGGCTGTATGTGTTGAGGCTGGTATGCTTGCTCTGCGCCGTGATGCCACTGAGGTTTGTCTCTCATTCTCTACACACACATCGATGTTTGTACCCTAGGTTATGTGAAAGACTGATCCATTTGGCATCAGATGTCTACATGTGAAGTTATACATTTACCAGTCAGGTCTTGGCACCATTTCAGTGGTTAAATGAAGAACTGTAGTATTGATATTAATGCCATGTATTGGTTTCTATGCAGGTCACCCATGAAGATTTCAATGAAGGGATCATACAAGTGCAGGCTAAGAAGAAGTCCAGCTTAAATTATTATGCTTAGTTGTTTTTGTGTTGCCTTGCATATTAGTTAATGGAGACACTCTGGATTTCCTTAAAAGTTTGTTTGGGTATTTAGTGTATCACTTGCAAAAATCATCTTCTGTAACACTTCTGTAATGCTTTAAGAAAATCTCTCTAAGTTCTGATAAAGTGCTAGATGATAATTTTTCTGTCAGACATGTATTAAATTATCCATAAAGGATATTGTACGACAGTTCCATTTAGCGACTAAACTACGTATTTTGTAGTTGTGGACAAGGGCATGAGTGTGCTGTCATTTTCAATGTTTTGTGCGGGTCGGTTTGGATGGGGCCAGATCAGATTACTTCTACTTACTAGAACTGCCGGGTCTCTAGATGTGTTTGGTCGGGTTGCAATGGATCGGGTCGGGTTTTTGGTTTCGGCCAGATTTGTTCCTTTTAAAGTGGCAAGATATGTGCCGGATCTTGTTCGAGTATCTATTCGGTTCCAATTTCAAATTGTCCATCTTTAAATTATTTTTAGATCTCGAGTCATCTTTAGTCAAGTTAGGCCGGATTCGAATGAGTGTTATCGAAACAGGCATAGTTGCCAGAAGCCAAGACAAACGGTTTTGAAATTTTAAATAAATCAAACAAAAGAGAATACTTGTATTGTTCCCATATACTAAACCTGATTTTGAAATTGTCTGTGAAGTCACATATCATATGATAAACAGAAAGTTATTATTCATCAAGCTCATAATATCCTTCTAGCCAGCTCTAACCATTACATTATTACACCTCATAATTTGTAATAAATACTCTCTTTTCTTCTAATATTTTACACTAAAAAGCTAAGCCTACAAGACAGGTTGAACCTCACTTTGAAATGCAAAAGAAAAAAGAAAATGGAAAACTGAGATATATAATTGAAAAATTAAACAACAACAACATAGCCTATTTTCAAATATAAATTGAAGCCATACGGTTTCCCAAAAAAAAACAAAAAGAATGAATATCTCCGCTTACAATAAGAAAGTAATGCTCATATCCAACTGGAAATTTTCACTTTTCTCCCTCTTGCTTTCCATTTTCTTCCATTAGTAGTGTTTCCTCATGCGGTGTATTTACCTCATGCGGTGTATTTACAGTTTGGTCCTCATCATTGGTATTTTTTGCATCGAGCCCTCAGGATTTACAGATTTTGATTCCTCAGGAGTACTAGGTTTGGCGTCATCAGGATTAGGTTTGGCTTCCTCGATATTGCTTCCTTTGGCTTCCTCATTACTCTGTTTGCCCTATAAAATATAACCAATATGTAAGAAGAAATTTATTTGCAGAACTCCTGGGTTACACTGGTTATTAAAGTCTCGTACTTTGAATAAATTTACTTAAATTACTAGGAAAAAATTGTCTCAGAAAGCAGGGGTTCTAATTACTGAAACAGTTCAATTAAATCCTCAGAAATTAACAATTTGAACTTACCTTATTCTTGTCAAGCCAGCCGAAGGGTCTGGCCAGCAAACTTATTCTTCTTGGTTGTACATTATCCGGAGGTAATTCTTGGCTTGCCGGTGTTCTAAAAGACAACAACAACAGCAATATAAACAGATAATGTGAATTAAAAAAAAAACAGCGACACCAGTGAGGATAACAGCATTACGGTAATATATAAAGTGGAGAAAAGGAGCCACTATGAAGCAAAAAAAGATAAGTTGACTGATATTTATGCACAATGGCCATGTTTGGTTGTGGAGTAAACCCCTTGCTTCACACTTAAGCCGTCAAACGAGGAGTAAAATAGGGTAAGCTGGAGTAAGAGGTGAATTAATCCGGAGTAGCTCCAGCTGGGATAACTTACTCCACACTCACTGTCATAGGCAGTTGTTCATTTCCCAGCATCTTACTCCTCCAAGCAGATTAATTTAATCCATGACTTAAACTCCCAAACGAGGTGTAAAGTATGAGTATGATGAATTAATCAATTTAATCCTCATTAATTTTACTTCACAACCAAACATGGCCAATATTTTATAGACCTGAGCATAACTTGGTTATTGCTGAGTGACATTTCCGTTTGGTTAACACAGCAAGAAAATATAGGCTGGAAATAACACAAATTTCAGATATAACAGGAAAACTCAGAGAAGGATGGGATACCTAGGAGAAGGAGAAGAAGGCTGTTGAGCTTTGCCCTGGCTAGACTGGTACTGTATGGTAGCCTCTAGCATTGTTTCTGCCATTACTGCTCTTTTCTCCAATTGCGCAAGTAATGCCATGGCCTCCTCGTACTTTTCCTGCACACATCTGGCAGCAGTTTATAATGCAGACAAAAGAAAATCATTATCGATATCATTTTTAGCATGTCCATTGACAAGCACTCCATGAAAAACCTAAAAAGAAAGTTTGCCTCCTTTCTGAAAGAAACATAAAGAGATCTTCCCAGCTAGGCCCCAACATTTTCAATATTACATAAACGTTCCCATTGTGTCAGCTTGAAACTACAACAACCTTTGGATTGAGAGCTATTTATTCTTAACATGCATCGGAATGAAATACTAATCAAAATTTGCATAGCACCACCCTTACAAAGTGATTCTTTTTTAATAAAGATTCTCTCATCAAACAATGGTTGGAAATTTTTTGTTACAATTAATAGGATTCAAAAGTTGCTTCATGAGGGCAATTTTGAAATTTTCAACTTTGGTTAACAATAGTGGAGGTTATTAACAAATTTCGAAGTTTCAACTTCGGTTAACAAGCAGCTTGAAACTAATGTGGCTTTGCACGAGAAAGTGGAGTTTTCAAAATTTCAAGAAAGGTGGAGGTTAATAACAAATTTCGCAATAATTGCTAGTCAATTAACCTGGATGACATGAACAGCTTATTTCTGAGCAGCAGCGTCCTGCTCAGCACACACGCGAGCATCTTCAGTGACCTTTTGTTCTTGTTCCACTCGCATCAAAACCTTTTAAGCCACACAAATATTCAGTAGATTAATACATACCTTCTTGATCTAAAATTTATAACTGCAAAAGTATAGTCAAATTACATATCAACTGTCTTATTTTTCCAACCCGAAGCATGGCTCTTTCTTGCTCCTGTTTGTCAGACAATGCTTGTGTCAACTCCTTCAGCTCTTGTTCAAGCTGCTCAACCTATTTAGAAGAATGCAAAAGTTTAAGTTAACATTGTTTAGTAAAGCAAAATATTAAAAGCTAAAAAATGGTTTTTAATCTATTTCCGTTCGATTCACCTTTGCGCTCGGTTGGCGTCGGTTGTCTTGCTTTACCATCTCCATTAAAGCAGTCTCCAACTCCTCCGCTCTAGTGACAGCAAAATCCATATAAAGCAAACAATTGGAGGTCAATTTTGTTATCAAGCTTCAAATATAAAAAAAAAAACTAGAGATTTATATATATTTAAGTGCAAACCTGAGGACTGCTGACCGTTTCTCCTCTAAAAGTCTGCATAACTCAACTTTCAACCACATCACCTGTTAATTAGCGATTGATTAATAAACAAGCAATTTAAAGTGCTACAGGCAATAAAATAGTTTCTGTATCAACTGGCAAGTCATCCATAAATCATCAGATTCAAGTACCTGTTCTTTGAGATCAGGCAATGAATCTATCTCAGCATCAATTGATAGATTACAGAACAAAGCACCCGCACTAGGTGAATCAGATTCCACTGGTTGGACATCTCCATTACTACTAGCATTGCTCAGCCGATCTCCCTCTAATACCAGTGGCTCTGGGTCCCACTTGAAACTGCAGAGCTTCGTAGCAAGGGATTTGGAGTCTTTCCATAAACGCAGACCTTTCTTTCTCTCCTCCATTGCAGAGAGAACTGATGGTCTATGTTTAATCCGTAGTTCTTGAAGACTTGTTTCAGTGACTACTTGATAACCCATGCATGCAGTCAATACGAGTTGACTACTGTCAAATGTTGAACCCGCTAGAGATTGGAGTAAGGTTATTGCATCACCAGCATCTTTTGTTGTTACAAGTGCGGGACCTGAATGAGTTGATAAATGCCATGGTTGGTGTCAATTCAATTATTGGTAGTAAGGTTGATATGTTTAGGAATATGGGAGAAGGATTCAAGTACTTTGACAAATTTGTGATAAAAGGTTATTATGAAAAAGGCAAACAAATGAATAAATGGGATCAGTACCATAAAGTTCCATTAATGCAAGTGCCGTTCTGAAGAGAATCACCCGATTCCCTTCAAATAAAAGCACGTCCCATACACGTAGAACTGAAATGTTTAATTATCAACATATTATCTATTTCAGACCAAATGTGCAATAAGATTGACGAATAAAAAAATTGCAAACTTCAGCAACTAAATTGGAGTTCTAACAAGAACTATGGAAAGTTTTAACATAACAAAAAACCTGACCACTTTCCCAAGGAAGCATATTCATGAAAATTGAGAGGAACCAAGGTCCAGTGACCCATGCAACCTGAACTCCAAGATAATCCAGATGATTTACTACAATTCAAAATAGAAGCAGCAATTATTTTTCAAACTTGTGTCTTTTACAGTATGTAATTTCTACAGTAGTAGGAGACCCAAAATAGATAAATAGGAAAAAAAAGTTGGGCTGCAAACCTAGTTTAGGGTACCTCTCACGGACCAAATCCTCTAAGACCAGCTGATCAACCTGGAAGGAGAAAACATTGGGAGTTTCAAATTACTAGTATTATCGGGATGCAAGATACCTGTAAAAGCTTACAAGCATGGGAGCAATCAGATTATCGATACCAGCAATGCGGCCCTGCCTCTTATATGCAGATGACGCTCTACTCTTCTTCAAACCGGACAAACACCAAGCGCAGGCAATCAAAATAGCTTTGCTGGTCTTCCAAAAGGTCTCGGGGTTGCAAATAAACCTTAAAAAATCTGAAGTGTTAACGACAAATACACCATCAGATCAAGTTGTGGACTTGGTGGCAATTTTTGGGTGTCGCCAGGCGTCATTCCCCTTCACCTATTTGGGCCTTCCACTATCGGACAAGAAGCTACCAAGAACAGCATATCTACCCTTACTGCATAGGGTCAATAAAAGGCTAGGAGGGTGGGCAGCTAGATTTCTCTCATTGGCCGGTAGGCTAGTGCTGGTAAATTCAACACTATTATCATTGCCAATTTATCTTATGACGGTCCTCAAACTGCCACAATGGGTTTTAGAGGATATTGACCAGGTGAGGCGTAGATTCTTGTGGCATGGAGCAGGAGAACAGCAAAAGGGATACAACCTAGTCAATTGGAATGAAATTTGCAAACCAAAAGAAATCGAGGGACTCGGAATATTGGATCTAAGAACTTTTAATCAAATGCTGCTACTCAAGTGGTATTGGTGGTGGTATAAGGAAGAGCACAGGCTTTGGAAACCACTAATGAACCAAACAGCAACCATTCAAGATGGTAGGCCGATAGCACCTGTCTTCAACACGGTGACTTCTCAAGCTCAGACATTCTTCAACACACTCACAAGATGGACACCAGGGGAAGGCTCCAAGATTTCATTCTGGAACCAAGATTGGGGCGAAGGAATAATGAGTGTACTTTTTCCAAATTTATTCACATTCACTATTGATACAGGAACAACACTACAGCAAGCGGTAGAGGCAATACAGGAAAACCTATTACCACTATTTAGACCAACACTCTCTTTACTGGCGCAACAGGAACTTGCACAACTATACATCATAATGGAAAGTATAGACCTGCAGCAGGGACAGGTAGATGTGATTACGTGGAAGGGGAACTCAACAGGCCATTTCACCGTTCGATCAGCATACAGACTTATCAAAGGGGGGTCAAGAATCAAGCAACAAATTTCTAAGGTATGGAATTTGAACGGCTCGCCTCAGATGCGAATCTTCATATGGCTCGCAATCCGCAATAGCATCCTCACACATGACAACTTACAAAAGAGGGGATGGGAAATGGTAAGCAGATGCACATTGTGCAGAAAAGCACTCGAAACAGGACAACATTTGTTCCAAGAATGTACATATACGCTTCAGCTATATAACAAACTGAGAAACACGAGAAGGTCGCTCAAGTGGCCGCCCACGCCTATGATTGACATAATCAACAAGGAGAAAACATGAATTCTCAGCAAAGAACAAAAAAAGTCCTCCTAGTTATAAATTTCATAATCTGGAGGGAACGACGCGCGCGATGCTTCACAGAGGTGGCTAAGGATACAGATGAACTGTTGCAAGACATCATTTGGCAATTGGAATTTTACAAGAAGAAAGAACATCCCCAGATAGGTACAAATCCGGATAATGGTACCAATACTGGTACGCTACAGGAGATAGCTCCACAGGGAGAAATTGCATGATACCCAAGCCACGTTACCAGTAGCAAACCTACTGGTAAAGGGAGACAACCGCAGCTCCAACTTTCAAAAATTTGTTTACTATTTCTTGTTTTAAATTACTTTTATGTTTCCTGTTTACCATTTTACGCCCAAATATTTTGGGTATTTACTTTTAGTCTACTGTTATTTCTTTCAATGTTTTCCTTTTATTATGATGAGGATACAAACTTTGTAACCCCATTTTATGAATGAAATATGGGCATGACCCTATTTTTACTCAAAAAAAGATAAACTGCATTATTGTTGCTTTCAGATTCTGGACCATCATCATCCGATAGGAAGATTGAACTTTAGAAGCAATTTCATGAAAGCAGGTGCAAGAAGCCTCAAGTTACTGGTAGTATGCCATTAATACCAAAGACCCCTGATTTGTTTTCAGTTGTAACACTAATACTCAAAATAGAAACTAATTACTGACAAACTCTAGTATTGGAAATACTAAAAGACAGACACAGTTAATGCAACAGGCATGCCATCTCAAATATATTTTATCTGATTTATAATTTATCTTTAAACAATACATAAAAAATTTGATAACGTAACGTTATTTAGTTAATAATTAATAAATAGTGAAGTTATGTCTATAGTCATTGGAATAGCTATGCGCAAACCAAACATGAGAATACTCATTTCAAAGAATGTTGAAACAATAGCCATGCGTGAACCGAAAATGAGAATGACACATGTCCTGCAATGACATTCTCTGACATTACATTTCATAGAATCCTTCTATTTCCTGGAATGACCTATAGCGCGAACCAAACGCCAGAAATTCCGTACGTTCCATATGACTTAAATTCTGATCGTATGGTCCAAATTTTACTCACAGAAACTGTTATCTCAAAGGATATGGATTCGCAATACAAACCATGCCCTGTTTAGGCTTGTTTTCTTCTCTTTATTCCGAATTCGAATCCTCTGAGCTACCTCAAATTTTGAGTTAATGTTCTTGCCGTCCGATTTAAATCCGCACAAATATTAAGGGTTCCGGATTGGCCCGAAATCTGATTATACGGTCCAAAACTAAAACCAAACGATACGTTAACGCAGACAAATCGGATTCGGTTCCCCATGGATTGGACTGATCCATGGCAGCTCAACGCTGAACATAATATTTTTTTTTCTTCTGTTTAAAAATATATGCCCTTTTTTTTATTACGAGGGCAAAACAGGACAAGGTGTTTCCCCTCTGTTCCAACTTCCAGTCTTCTCTTCCCTTCTGTCAATTCTCAATTTTCCCTCGATCTCTGATAGGGTTTAGATCCGATTCACCATGGCGAGCTCCTCTTCCTCCTCCAATTCCTCCAGCTCATCTAGTCCGAGGCGCACCGTCGACACCACGCCTCTTCTCTCCAGTCCAAGTCGGACCACCGGGACCCAATCGAACGGTCTTCGTGGCGCCGCAAGCTTTCTCCGCCGCGCCGGGAGTCGTCGGATTATGCGCGAACCCTCAGTTGTGGTTCGTGATACCGCTGTTCAGCACATAGAAGAGAGACAATCCGACTGGGCCTACTCCAAGCCAGTTGTCGTGCTGGATCTTCTTTGGAATCTCCTGTTTGTGATTGTTTCTGGGGCCATGCTCGTGTCCAGCAGAAATGAGGATCCTTACGTGCCTCTTAGGGTTTGGGTTGCAGGGTATGTGCTTCAGTGCGTTGTGCACATGGTTTGTGTGTGGCTTGAGTACAAGCGACGTGTCAGGTTTCGTAATAGCAGTGCTGGTCAAGACCAAGAGGAAGATAAGCTCAGGTGAGAAAAAAAAGCTTAGTGCTGTAAAACTCAGATTGGCAATGTCCTGATGTTTAACAATACTTGATAGCTCGGTTAGTCTTAATCATTCCTCAAGTTAGCAATTGAACGATAAAAAACACAAAGGTATCAGGTTCTACCTGTTATCTGAATGGTAACAGAAATCATATGCCTGGTACATAACAGTACTGCTTGAGAACAAAAATAATATCAAACTTGGTAACTAATGACTGAATCTAAATTCATTTATATTTGTGATTTTGCATTAATAACTAAGCTAATTTATTTCTCATTAGCTATTGATGTACAAAGTGAAAAAGCAAAATAAAAAAAATAAAAAAAATAAGATGGAAACTGTTATCCGCTGTAGAAATCAGTGCTGGCAAGAGTAATAATCTGGAGACTCCAGAAATCCTCAATTCAGATAGAAACTGGGTTGATTTGATATTATAGAAACTCCAATTTGCTTGACTTAGTTTTCATGTTTTTCCTATTGAAGCTTTGCCAAACACCTGGAATCAGCTAATACAATGTTCTCTTTTATATGGTGGATCATTGGCTTTTACTGGATCTCTGCTGGTGGCCAGACACTAGCTACTCAAGCCCCTCAGCTTTACTGGTATGCCCCTAAACTTTAAATATATGCTGCTGATCTTCGTATTTGGCTGTCAAATTATCTAATTGAAAATCTTTTAGTGGTGATATCGTAATTTGGCTTGATTGCTGCACCAATTGATAGGGTTTCTGTACTGCCTATATCATACAAGTGTAGGATCAGACTAGTACTTTACCAAACCTGAGATTGCAATGTGTAGCTTTAGCCTTGCTAAATATCATGGCTACTTTTAATTTATTGGAGTCTTGTACCTAGGGACAATAGAAAACTTTGGAGTTAGTTCAAATCCACCTTAATTTGGTCCAGCAGTTTAAATGCTACCTGCATTTTCAAAATGAACGAATTCCCCTAACATCTCCTAAAGAGTTGCCACCATCCATTCCTATGTGATCACAAAATAGACAGTATGCAATGCTGACTTGGCATTATAATAAATAGATCGTGACATGACAATGAAATGTAACATGGCAAAAGGATACGCTGACCTGACAATCCAATGTGTGGTGACATGGCAGTAAAAATATAGTGATTGTAAACATTATTTCTTGCTCAAGTTTTAGTAAAGTAGTTTGGAAGTGTTTGGAATATTTTTAGGCCCTTTTGGCATTTGAAGCTCATGCGCAATATGTGTCATAATTTGTCTGAATCTGACCATTAATGGTATTAATTGTTGTTCATACCATTGTCATACACCAAAAATGTGGTGTGGTACTAAAATTATGCTATTTTTTTTACCTTTCAGGCTATGCATAGTGTTTCTAGCATTTGATGTGTTCTTTGTTGTCTTCTGTGTGGCATTGGCATGTCTAGTAGGAATTGCAGTTTGCTGTTGCCTCCCTTGTATTATTGCCATTCTGTATGCTGTCAGAGAACAGGTACGCTTTAGCATGAACAAAGATACCACTTTGGTGGGGATTTATGAATGAGGCTCTGAGCATTTGCTTCATTTTGCACTCAATTGTTATTTATTATTTTAGGAGGGGGCTACTGAAGAGGACATTCGTCAGTTGCCGAAATACAAATTCAGAAGAACAGTTGTCTCTGGAAAGGTGGAGGCTGAAACTGGAGAGTCCATTCGAGGTGGTATCATGACCCAGTGTGGTACCGATCCTCCTGCTGAGCAGCCTCTTCAGCCTGAAGATGCGGTATGCCTATTAAATACTCTCTTTGGGTACTTGGTATTCTACCAGTTAATATTTTTTGCTTGATACAGATAGGAACAGATCTTCAGCCAATGCTGCTTGAAATTTTATGATGCCATTGTAATAGTCAATATAACCTGCTGTCCTGATACCAGTTGATGGTTAATTTTGTGCTCGACTGGATTACTATTTAAGCACGGGACAAGTACTCCACCTATTATTACATAAACAACAAGCATTTTATAATATAACAATGCACAAGGTATTTAACTTTGTTATATGATATCATGTTATATAGGAATGTTGCATATGTCTTTGTGGATATGAGGATGGTGTGGAGCTACGAGAGCTCCCTTGTGGTCACCACTTCCACTGCTTGTGTATAGACAAGTGGCTCCATATCAATGCCACCTGTCCTCTTTGCAAACTCAGCATCATCAAAACCGACAACTATGGCGATGAGGAAGTCTAGATGGTTTCATCTCTCTTTCTCTCTCTCTCACACACACAGCTGATGTGTTATATTTGTGTATTATAATATGTGCATGTACTTGTTTTTGGCCTGTTGTATCGAGGCTTGTTTGGCAACACAATCTGCCTCCCCCTGTGAAGTTTTGCTCAGGTGAGATGTCTCCTTTTGATGTAGGCTAGGTTGAAGAAGACATATATTTGAGTGTGTTTTTGTTCATAAAGAAGCATTAATATCTTTTGAGAGAATGGTGTAGCTGTAAATTCATTGTTTGATAAAGGGAAAAAATAAAAGTAACAACTTGCTTGAATTTCATGGAAAGAATTATTTGTTATAAACTTGGTCTTACCTACTTTTAGTTCCGTTTACCCTCAGTTTTCTTGATTCAAATGCTTCCCTCAATCTAGTAAAGGAGAATATCTAGTCCTCTACCTTTGACAGTTAATGTCACATTTGCTCAAACTCAGGTTAAGGGAACATTAGTTAAGTTTGGGCCCCATTGGCTGTTGGATCCAAACTTAGATCCAAACTAATGTTTGGGCCAAGTTTCATTGAGTTCTTTAATCGGCTGTTGGATCCAAACTTGGGGCCCCGCATTCCTACAACAGGAATTACAGGTTACAGGCTCACTGCATCCTTTCATTGAGTTCTTGCTTTTGTCAGGGAACAGTCTTATTCTAACCTATTAAATCATAATTGGTTGCTAACTTCAGCGTTGGTGTTTTTTTCTTAAATATTTTTCCTTAATCTTGAACCCATGCCTCAGCTCTGTTCCAAATTATTTCGCATCAAAACACCTTGTTTTCTTTGTACTTAGTTGACTTTATTAATGCTGTTTTCGTTTAATGGACAATTTAATATTTTTAACTAGACGTGTGGATCACGAGATATTATGTATTTTGTGTGTGTGTGGGTGGGTGGGGAAATCAAATTATACTGGCAGTAAACAGTGATGTAGAATGATCGTCTGGATGAGTTGGGATTATCACATCTAACGGTTTGGATCGGCTATTTGGACTTCGAAACTAGAGATATGAGCGCGAATTAAAACGCTCTGTTTAATTCGCGAAGTAGCGTAGCCTTACTCTACATGTATCAATCCATACTTGCTGATTTACCAGCAAATGTCAAATTTGATGTTTTTAGTGCGTTACACTATATCAGCGGCCTTTGCCTAGTTCTTGGCTGTTGAGTTTGGACTTGGTACTATACCATAGGCCAGTCTAGGATACTTTGGGCATGGACAGAGATCTAATTTGATGTTTGAACATATTTTAGTAGTTCTAAACTAAAATAAAGAGAAGAAGATTAACAAGCTGTTAGAGCTTGAAATTTTTTGAATAAAGGTCAAGTCCTTAATTAGTGTTATATTTAGACTTGTGATATCCAACTGACAAATAAAATCAAAGTTCACCAAAAAAAAAAGTCAAAGTTATAAAGAGTTACAACATCACTTCATAAATATATCAAATGTCTTATTTTTTGACATACAGTCTAAATAAGAAAACATTTTATTCACAAAATTATTTAAATAAAAATACTAAGATCCGCTAGTGCTGTGACCCGCCCGTGGACCAGGCGGTCGGGGCATTTATAAAAAAAAATTAAATCGGAGGGCATTTTTAAAATTTTCTTTTTTTTAAGGGTTTAAAAAAAAATGGCCGCATGTACTGGCTTTCAATTTGATTTCGCGTTAGAATTAGATGTTATTGACATAATAAAATTAGTCCCTGCTACGAAATTTTTTCTGGCTTCATCGTTTTAAACAACAGAATCCAGCTAATATCTGACCATATCCGTGTTCCTGCAATTGATTTTATAGGCAATGCTGGCATCCACATCCTACAATTAATGGAACCTTGACTTTTTAGCGTCATGTCTGTAATTTTGTTAAGTTGATAGTTTTTTTTTTTTTAATTTCACTGCATGACTTCATACTTGCAATTGACGTTACTGGTGATTCAGAATACTTAATTTATGGGGCACGCAATTTTTTCAATCCAGTTTGAGTTGTTTTCCTCCTCTTAATTTGAGTCTTTGCAACATTTTGGGTGCTAACTATTTTTTCTTTTACTTTAATTTGAGATTTGAACGACTTCATACTTATCTTAGGAGAAAACATTGAATAATTACCTTAATTTCCATTAAAAAAAATTGGCAGCATACGCTCATTTCTTCATGTTGTGGCATTCACTTGTAAATTTATTCCGCAGAATAGACGGAAAAAAAATGTTTCTAATGTTTTTGCAAGAATTTATATATTTGAAACCAAGATAACACCCCCCCCCCCCCAAAAAAAAAAAAAAAAAAAAAAAAAAACTAACTTTAGGAAATCGGTGGACGTCTGATGTAGGGGTGCAAAAAAAAAAAAAAAAAAACTCATGACTATATCTTGTTCGGAATTAATTCGGATTTAACTCGTCAACAACTCGAGTTTATTGACTCGGTTGTCTCACGAGTTGAATTCAAGTTGCCTCCAACTCGGTTGACTCATTGACTTAATAAACTATGTAATATTTTGTTAGACTTTGTACTATTTAATAAGTTGGTCAACTTTATCCTATTTAATTATGTATTTACTACTGTTTCATTATGTCAAGTTTTGAATTATATACTATTTTGATAAACTGTGTATTATTTATTTGGTTAGACTTTATTTTTATAATTTATAAGAGTGGAACTAGGGTGTTCTTAAGCTCACCAAACACTTTGGTGAGCTTAACTTCAAAACCTATCAAATCGGTTTCAAATGATGAATCCGAACCGTTGGAACCCGCCTATTTTACATGTGATGCGTTTACATGTGAAATTTTTAAACATTCGAATTAGTTTAGTATAAAGTCAATCGGTCAAAATTAGAAGGTTAATAAATTAATTTTAGTGCATTCATTTTTTGAACGTTTTTTGGCCGCTTGACTTTATACTAAATTAATTCAAATGTTTAAAATTTTCACATGCGGGTTTCAACAGTTCAGATTCGTCATTTAAAACTGATTTGATGGGTTTTGGAGTTAAGCTCACCAAACACTTTGGTGAGCTTAAGAACACCCTAGTTCTATTCAAATTTGATAAATTATGTACTATCTATGAGTCACGAGTCAACTCGAGTTGTTCGCGAGTTGAATCTAAATTAGGGTTTCTGACTCGAAACTGAATTAGCAACTCAGACTTAATTAACTCGGCTCATGAGTTCACGAGTTGAATCCAAGTTGCCTTCAACTCAGACTCAACTCGACTCATGAGCAGCCCTAGTCTGATGAAGTATAATTAAATGTTCTTTGTTAAAAGATTAATAGACATAATCTCCATGACTGTGTCATAGTATCGACTATTAGATGTTGACAATGAACTTTCACCGAACCACTATTAAGAGTAAACTAAATAAAAGTACACAAGCTTAAATGGGAACTTTTGTGCATTTGCACACTATCAATATAAAATGCCGGAATAAATGTAGCAAGTGAGAACTTACATCAGAGTGGAACGCTTGATTTCTGCATTTTGTAAGGTACAATCATAAATTAGTGCTTCCAGAGGACGATTTTGAATTTGTAATCTTCTAAAAAAAAAAAAAAAAAAAAAAAAAAAAATTAAATTAGCACTAAATCAAAGACCAATGCCTCGTATCTAAAAAAATATTTTGGCAATAGTCTCATTTGACAATATAATAGTAAATACATCAATAATTAAAATAAAAAATATATAGATAGTTTTTTTGAAGTTTAAATAGGTTGTATATTAAATTTTGCCTAATTAATTATTTATTGATCATTCATAACTTCATCTGGAAATTTAACGGTTTAATTATATCAGTATTCAATTAACGATTAAATGGTTTTTTGCAATACATTCGATATGCAACTTATTTACTCTGTAAATTATATATATATTAAAAAAAATTCATCTTATTATTTGGTAATATTTTATCAGCTATCAGATATGAACGAAGTTTGATTGTGAATAGATCGTTTTTTCTAAATAAATCAGAATTACAATATATTAAACAAAGCTAAAAGTGGCAATAGTTCAAGTCGAATTGGTTCCTTTATTCAGCATTGGAAATGTTTCAGCACCTATCCAAGTCTTCAGCATTGTAAAGTTTATTATAATTATTACTCTATCAGGGCTGTTTGTGTAATTGTCACTTTTCCCTTTGAAGCTGATTTTAATCCCAACCATTTAACAATAGACACATGTACCATTTCATAACTGAGCATCATTTTCCTAAATTTAGGAGTCACCTAACTTGAGCATTTCTTTATTGGTACCAAACCGAACCGAACCTACCAGATTAACGCTCACACCACACCACACTGCCGTTAGTGCGTCTCTCTCACAGTTTCACAATCCCTCCTTTTGTTTTCCCTTCTTTCTCAGATCTACACAACAAACACACTTCCATCTGTATTCATCTCACCGACAAACCGCATCTTCTCCTCTCGTTTATAACACCGACAAACCACATCTGTTTCTTCAGAAAAACATAGGAGAGAGAGAGAGAGAGAGAGTCATGGCATCAGCCAATGTACTTGTTCTTGTGCTAGTCTTTTTGTTTGATCTTGTCGCTTTTGGATTGGCTGTGGCGGCTGAGCAGCGGCGTAGCACGGTAAGATTTCTGTCTCTTTTTCTCTCTCGCTCTCTGTAACATTTTAGTCGAGTTCCTTTTCAAATACTCTTTTTGAAACTTCTTAATGCCATCTATTGTAATTGTAACACTATATGTGAAGTCATTTTAAATAATTTCAATAAAATTTGCCCCCGTTTTGGGGGACACTTGTGAAGATTGCTGCTGTAAAGTCTATATCTTGTCAATTGGGGCTGGATTCTGTGATAGTGAATTGCAAATTGGGATTTCCTTGAGATACCTGAAACATCCCTTACAGTTACAAATTTTGACCATGATACGAAGAATTAGCGCATTCACAGACTATAACACTGTTTCATTTGTTCTTTTATGTATTGTTTTGTAAATCAGGCATTGGTTGTGTCAGATTCAGAAAAGAATTATTCGTATTGTGTGTATGACTCTGACATATCGACTGGGTATGGTGTTGGTGCTCTCCTTTTCCTACTGCTGAGTCAAGTTCTTGTCATGGTCTACAGCCGCTGCTTCTGCTGTGGCCGGGTCCTCAAACCCGGCGGGTCTCGTGCCTGTGCCCTTATACTCTTCCTCTTCTGCTGGTAATTTATTTATTTATTTACTGTAGTAAAATATTGATTAGTACATGTGGTTACTCAACTTTACATGTGCATGTTTTGACCAGAACTGTATTGACCAATGAGATGCTTTTTTGAGTAACTGAGTGAAGTAAAGTCACCATAAATTAAGGCCTACTGAAATTGCATTGCTCTTGATAAGATCAAATCTAAAAAAATTATATTTGAACATATATTAACTTTTTAAGCACATTTGATTTGCATCCGTAAGTGAAGGAAGTTTCACATGGTTCAAGAGAACCTACGGAATAAGTACATACCAACTTTTTCACACATATAAGAAAATCATTCTTTTGAATGCTATGTGCTAATTTCATTTAGTTTTGAAATTTGATCTCTCATTTAGAGAACCGAGTTATGTTGAATCATTTTGTCTGGGTCAAAGGGCATGATAAAATTCTCGTAAAGAACATGCATAGGTTCCTTGATAAATATGTTACATGTAGATCAATCTGGGTTGAAATTATCCTTCTAACAGCTTGAAGATTTTTTTGCCACTGCTTAATTGTTGTTTAATTGTGAAATCATATAGCTCATTTCCTGTTCTGTTAAGACTGTTATGTCTATTTTTTATGTCTGCTTGATATTGTAGCATTTCTATGCTTTATAAACTAAAATTATTAAACATAAAAAATGATGATGCATCAACCTAGAAGTGCCACTAATCATGAGCTGTTGAATAAAATAAATGACAGTTGTCACTAGATTAGTGTTCCCTCAAGTAATCATGTGCATAGTTGTTGACTAAACGTGAGGTTTCACATTGTTGTGTATGCCAATCAAGCATTAAATGCCAAATTGTTAACTATCCCCAATTTTAGGATGCTAGTGTCTACTTCAAGCAGAAAAAACCAATAGTTTTTCCTTTTTTTTTGTTTCAAATTTTCTAATATTGTAGTTCTGTTTTCCATTTTGAGGTAATGTATCTAATTTCAGTGATTTCATCTCATAAAAAACCGAGAACTTGCAAGACATTTGCATAATAACATTCAATTTTGTGGTTATAGGTTGACTTTTATAATTGCTGAGGCATGTCTACTGGCCGGGTCGGTAAGAAATGCATACCATACAAAGTACCGCACTCTCTTTGTGAACGACCCGCCTTCTTGCGAGACGGTACGGAAGGGAGTTTTTGGTGCAGGAGCTGCCTTTGTCTTTTTCACTGCAATTCTTTCTGAGTTCTATTACATTTCATTCTCTAAGGCTCGTGATGCTGCCGGTGAGACCTCATATGCAGGTGCTACCATTGGCATGAGCAACTACAGTTGAAAAATATTTTGAAAAATGGTTTCTTTGTTATGAGAGGAGAGGAGAGGAGAGCAGAGAGAGAGAGAGTATTACATCTTTCTATTCTATTATTAGGTTTGTTTTTGTGTACTTAAAAAGTAGTTGTATACTTGTACAACATTGGATGATGATGGATGAATATGTTCGTTCGTTGCTGTATCAGTATTCTTTTAGAAAATCTCTTGTTTCTGTATCCACCATATTGTTTTGTGGCCTTGTACAAACTTAAACTGAAGAATATTAAATCCATAAAGCTACTCGTGTTCTTCAGGCCACAAAACCAATTTAACTAGTTCTGTAAGATCTGCAAAGCAGTTCTACTAGAATTTTGCAGTCACCTAATTTTTATTTTACTGAATTATTATGAACTAATTAAGCTCATTTCTCATAGCAACAGTGCATTAATTTATGAAGTAACAAAGCATACAAATCTGTTGAGTCGAGCATTTGATTTTTCGGAGAAATTTTCAGGGAAACTTGTTTTTTAATACACGGATGATTGAGTTTTGGCAAATTTTAACTTACAATTAATTCTGTGTATCTACAAATATGGGACTCAACACTTCTCCGCGTGACGTGACAACTTTAATATAGTTGTCAATTGTACTCAAGAACCTTTTTCTATACTTCGGTCAGAAAAAATAAAACATGTACCAGACATTTTGTTTTTTTTAAATACAACCCGTAGGCATAAAGTAGACAATTGATAAAACCTGATAAGAGTCGACAAAAGCCGAGGGATAAAATAAAAATTGAGGGATTACATTAGATCATGGGATAAAATCATAAAATACAAAAAAAAGACGGAAATAGTCTTTGAAAATAGAGAATGATTCAAATATATATATATTTTTTTTAAGTTTACATTGTGCTTTTATTTTTAAAACTTCAATAACTTAAAACTTTAAAATTTAAATATCAAACAAAAACATTAGATATGAGTCATATCATTTTTTCTGTGTATATGTAAAATATTATGATATTTCAACTTTATTTTGATTGTTATCAAAAAAAATTTTAATTGTTATCAAGAACTTGTAAAAATATACTTATGAATAATTTTTAGATGTTGATTTTTCAACTTATTGATTCATATAAATATAAAATTGAAAAGTGATAATTTATTATGTGTATGTAACGAAAAAAATATAACAACTTTATTTTAACATATAAAGTTTTATAAAACTTATTATTTAAAATTAAAATAGAAATACAAAAAAATAAAATAAAGACAATTGAACCTTCCTGAAAATAGCTGCAGAAAGTAGGCTTCAAAATATAATAATTTGGTTGCTTTCCCTGGGCTAGATACAATAATTTTTATTTTATTTTTTTGAGAGAAAAGCCCGTAGGCGCGTACAGACTACAGAGATAGATATTCCAATAGAAACGGCGCGCGTAGATACATTCATTCAGTCCTCATCCCAATAGAGACTAGAGAGAGATTCCAGAATTGCAACACAGACGGTAAGATCTCCATAGACAGACTCGTCACAGAAAGGGCAACAACGTAATTTCATTGCCGTGATTTCGCCGGACGAAATATCCTGTTCCAAATTCCGCCAAATCAAATCACGATCAGGCGATGATTGTGAATTCTCATTCCAAAAAGGTTCGTTCCGATCAGAGATAGAGAATCCTATTTAGAGCTCGTCAAAATCGGCAAGAACGAGGATATTATAAATTAGGTTGTTAGGGTTAGGGTTAGCGTTCTACTCTCCTATCAACGCCGCCAGTCTGCAATCAAGGTGCAAACTTTTTTTTGGTTCTTTTGGTCGATTTTAAATATGTATAGAATAGAAGTCGTATTTTGAGCCTGATAAGGGCATATCTCTGACCTTTGCATCAGATAGCACAAAGACGTTCAGATATGATTGCAACCAGTATTTAGCTAGCAGAAAAGAAAGTAAACAAAATAGACATCACAAGGAAAACTAAAATACATATAATTTTTTCATGCTTTCATAAGTTTCTTTGAATTATATATGGGTTAGGTTTTTTTTTTTTTTTTTTTTTTTCATTAGCAACTCTTTGATTTCAAATGCTATACAGGTTGTTCTAGGGCCTTGAAGATTTTTAGAATGGCAGTTATTTCAAACATGAAAATATGGAGAAGAGATTGGACAGAGCTGAACCCGGAACTTCTCCATCTGATATCAAAGAAGCTAGGAAACCTGTCAAACTTTATTCGGTTTCGTTCAGTGTGCAAGCAGTGGCGCTCAGCCGCTGACCCTGCTGACCCTCCCCCGCAACTACCTTGGCTCTTGCATCCTGCAACTCTCAGACGCAAAGAGGCCAACATGAACACTGACTACCTCCTCTATTCTCTATCCTCCAACTCATCCTATCAAATTGAACTGCCAATAACGTATAAAGGGTTTAGATATCATAACACGAAAGAGCCATCTATTGGCTTCATTCTTGTTGATCAGCATATACAATTTAAAGCTTCATGTGAGCTTATGGTTCCATATCTGTTTAATCCACTTACTGAAACCAAAATCCATCTTCCCTTTACAAAGCCTCAATATTATTGTTCACTCTACATGGGCCTGGACAATAAGAGCAACTCAAGCATGGTAAAATCTGGAGTCCATTTGGTTGTCTACTCAATCCAGCGTGAGATAGAGATTGGGTCTTGGCGATCTGATAGCAATGAATTCACCACGTTCAAAATCCCTTTTAAAACATTTGTAGTTGGGTACTACAAAGGGAAAATATTTGTTTATTTATCTAAAACAAGGGAAACCAAGGTTTTTGACATGACCACCGGAGCAGAGATGAATATAGTGATACCACATCCTGAGGAGTGTCTCCACTTTAACTTATTCGTTGAGGCAATGGGGGATCTGCTTGCAGTGGCATACCCACATCCAGGTGAGGGGGGGTGCGAGGTCAAGGTGTACCGATTGGAGCACCCAGATGTCTTTGGGCAGTGTAGATGGATCAAGTTGAAGGGGATTGGAGAGAGAGTTTTGTTCCTTGGCAGTCCAGCTGCTGGATTTTGTTTGAGTGCCAGTGATTTTGAGGGATTGAGAGGGAATTGCATCTACTACATGCGGGATTGTAAAGAAGTAAATAAAAAAGTTGGTTTTCGGCATTATAATCGTCTTTTTAGGTACGATATGGAGAATGGCACATCAGAAGTGCTGCTGAACTGTGTTCCATTGAGTGCCACATGGTTTATGCCATGTTTGAGCTAGCCTTACACCATGTCTGTTGCTAAACTATCTTTGTTTTTATATTTTATTTATTGAGGCGCTTGTTGTTTGAAACACCATCCATTTAATGTAATTTGATGCATTTTTTATATTCCAATTGGATAGTTTCAGGAATTGCCATTTTTATTATCAAGTCTGGATGCAACCTATAACTTTTTCTTATTATTGTAGCTAAAGATATCTTACTAAATGCCCCAAGTCAAGTGTTTCTGGAAACACCATTTTCAGAGGTCCGGTGGCAGGCGCAATAAGTTTCTCATGAATAAATGTAAAATCTGCACACAAAAATAACCATCACTATTTGAATTAGAGTTCATATGTTGGTCGGGACTTGGGGTAACAAATATAAAAAAGAAAAGAAGAGTGACGAGATTTACTGTTGAGGCAATTGGATGACACAATTTGTTTTTGTGAACTTCAAATCAAGTCAATAATTTCTCGAAAACCACGCAGCTTGAATTTCTAAAGGAAATAGATAATTAGTCATCAAGATAACAAGAAGGTGCATGATTAAAACATGTCATATAACCTATGGAGCACTGAAGTTTGCATGTGCATCCTCAAAAAGCTAATATCGTCTTCATAACACTTTGAAGGTGCTCTCCGTTTGTTGGTACGATTTTTCTGGACCAGCAACTTAGCAAGCTTTACACTATCAGTGCTCTTGAATATCTGTTTGTTGTTGGTACAGTATTAAATAGCGTATGTTGTATATTCTTTTACATAATCACACAAAAACTAATCGAGTGGTATTAAATACTGCATAACATTTATAATATAGTATGACACAGAGATCCAGTACATTTAAATACTGCATAATATATAGTTGAAAAATATTTTGAAAAATGGTTTCTTTGCTATGAGAGGAGAGGAGATCTAGAGAGGGAAATAAATCTGCTGTGATCAGAAATCACAGGAGCTGTTATTCCAAATCCATTCCTTCATTTATTTCGAGATTTGTGCACAAAAAACAACTGATTTTGAGATTTGCGTATTTCATAAAGTAAAGGGTTGGATTTGAAATAGCAGGGTCCTGTGATTCCTGAAGAATCACAACAGATTTATTTCCCTAGAGAGAGTATTACGTCTGTCTATCTTGTTTTTGTGTACTTAAAAAGTAGTTGTATACTTGTACAACATTGGATAGCGATGGGTGAGTATGTTCGGTCGTTGCTGTATCAGTATTCTTTTAGAAAATCTCTTGTTTGTGTATCCAGCATTTGTTTTGTGTATTTATATCCCTTGTGGCCTCGTACAAACTTAAACTGAAGAATATTAAATCAATAAAGCTGTTCTTCAGGCCACAAAACCAATTTAAATAGTCTTGTAAGATCTGCAAAGAAGTTCTACTATAATTTTGCAGTCACTCAATTTTTTTTTATTGAATTATTATGAACTAATTAAGCTCATTTCTCATAGCAATAATGCATTAAATTATGAAGTACCACAGCATACAAGTCTGTTGAGTCAAGGGTCAAGCATATGATTTTCCGGAGAAATTTTCGAATCCGCATCACCCTAGGTATCTGAGGTGCAAGTGGTGAATCTGGATCGCTCATTTCACTTGACACAAATCTCAAAGCAGACCACCACCACCCCCCCCCCCCCCCCCCCCCCCCCACACACACACACACACCCCAATCTCAACAGCTACCGGTAGTTTGAGTTTGACATGAATGGGATTAGTCTGGGCCCTCCATTTTTTCTCAATTGCACAGGCTATGGGGGGACACGGACTCGAAATTTTCAGGGAAACTTCTATTTTAAAATAGACGGATGATGAGTTTTGGCAAATATTAACATATAATTAATTGTGTAGTTAAAACAAATATGGGACTCAACACTTCTCCGCGTGACGTGGCGATTTTAATATAGTTGTCAATTGAACTCAAGAACCTTTTTTATACTTCAGTCATAAAAAATAAAACATAAAGCAGACAATTGATGGAACCTGATAGACTCGACAAAAGTCGAGGGATACAATAATAATTGAGGGATTATATCAGACCATGGGATATATAAAATTAAAAAAAAAATACCGAAATAGTCTTTGAGAATAGAGGAGGGTTTAAATATCTTCATATTTTGTCTTCATTGTACTTTTATTTTTAAAACTATAATAATTTAAAATTTTAAACTTAAATATCAAAAATAAAACATTAGATATGAGTCATATCATTTTCTCTATACATATATAATAAATTACAATATTTTACTTTTATTTTGATTGTTATCAAGTGCTTGTAAAAATATATTCATAGATAATTTATAGACATTGATTTTTTAACTTCTTAATTTATATAAATATAAAACTGAAAAGTAATAATTTATCATGTGCATATAGCGAAAATAATATAAATCACATCTAACAGTTTTATTTTGACATATAAATTTTAAAAATATTATTATTTAAAATTATAAATAAAGAAACAATAAAAGTAAAAACAAAATAAAGATATTTGAACCGTTGTGAAAATAACTGCCGAAGTAGGTTTCAAATTATAATAATTATTACTTTCAAGAGGAGGGTTCAAATGCCTCCATTTTTTGTGCCTCCATCATGCCTCATTTTTTAAAAACTTTAATAACTAAAAATTTAAATCTTAAAATTCAAAATAAAACCGTTCGATATGAACTATATCATTTTATCTATGCACATGTAAAAAATTATGGCATTTCAACTTTGTTTTGGTTGCCATATTGAGCTTGTAAAAATGTATACTAATGTGCAGGGGCGGACCCAGCATAGACCAGGAGGGACAGCCGCCCTCCCTAGATTTCGAGTTTTAGTGGTGATTTATCGATACTGATCGACGTTGCCCCCCTGGAATTTTTTTTGCTCCCATCTGACTGTTCAATTTGCAATTCGGGTTAAATTTAGTGTTAAAATCAAAATAAATTTCTTGAATTATGATTGGTAATTAGAATTATAAGTTAAACATTAGAAATTACAAGTCAGAACATTGAAAAATATAAGTCAAAGCATTGTTTTTTTATCGAGTACCCAATTAGTTAATGGACTTAAATCCGATAAGCTATTTAAACCCGATTCGATAATTTTTTGCCTCCCTCTGACGAAAATCCTGGCTCTGCCCCTGCTAATGTGGATAATTTCTAGACGCTGATTTTTCAACTTATTGATTCATATAAAAACATAATCAAAATGTCATATTTTTTTTATGGACACATAGAGAAAATAACATAGATCACATCTAACGGTTTTATTTTGACGTTTAAGTTTTAAATTTTAAATTTTAAATTATTTAAGTTTTTAAAAATGAAGGCATGATGGAGGTACAAAAAATAATGACATTTAAACCCTCCTCTACTTTCAAAGTATAATAATTTGGTTGCTTTCCCTGG
Source organism: Carex pendula (assembly GCA_964058855.1). Classification (NCBI taxonomy): domain Eukaryota; kingdom Viridiplantae; phylum Streptophyta; class Magnoliopsida; order Poales; family Cyperaceae; genus Carex; species Carex pendula. The sequence goes on along the minus strand of CAXKVJ010000078.1, from coordinate 2,112 downwards.
GCCTGATGCAGCACAGAACGAAAGATCTCCATAGACTAATATGAAATGCGTCTCTCAAGTCAACGGTACTGGAGAGGATTGATAGATAGATCTAGTTTTGGGCTGGAGGCAGCCTGGAGGTGTTAACTGAGAAAGTGAATCCTGTTTTAGAGCTCGCCAAAATCGGGAAGAACGAGGATATTATAAATTGTTAGCGTTAGCGGTCTACTCTCCCATCAACGCCGGCAGTCTACAATCAAGGTGCAAACTTTTTTTTTTGGGTTCTTTTGATCGATTCTGAATATATCTTGCATACAAAATTGAAATTGGGTGGTCTGTAATATCTCTGAAAGGATCCCAGATGTTTGGAGTTCTATTCATATAACTTGTTTACGGATTCTAATGAAATCGGTGGGTTAAACCGGTTTACCCCACTTTCTTCAAAAAAAAAAAGAAAAGAAAAATAAGAAGTTGAAATTGGGTATAGAATAGAAGTTGTATTTTAAGCTTGATAAGGGCATATCTCTGACCTTTGCATCAGATAGCACAAAGACGTTCAGAAATGATTGCAACCAATATTTAGCTAGCAAAAAAGAAAGTAAACAAAATAGACATCACAAGGAAAATTGAAATACATATAAATTTTTCCTGCTTTCATAAGTTTCTTTGAAATATATATGGATTGGGTTTTTTTTTTTTTTTTTCCTCATTAGCAACTCTTTGATTTCAAGTGCTGTACAGGTTGTTCTAGGGCCTTGAAGATTTTTAGAACGACAGTTATTTCAAACATGAAAATAATGAGAAGAGATTGGACAGAGCTGAACCCGGAGCTGCTCCATCTGATATCAAAGAAGCTAGGAAACCTGTCAAACTTTATTCGGTTTCGTTCGGTGTGTAAGAAGTGGCGCTCAGCCGCTGACCCTCTTGACCCAATTGGTTTAATAAAAGTAGTTGCATACTTGTACAACATTGGATAACGATAACGATGGGTGAATATGTTCGGTTGTTGCCGTATCAGTATTCTTTTAGAAAATCTCTTGTTTCTGCATCCAGCATTTGTTTTGTGTATTTATATCCCTTGTGGCCTCGTACAAACTTGAACTGAAGAATATTAAATCAATGAAGCTGTTCTTTAGGCCACAAAACCAATTTAATTAGTCTTGTAAGATCTGCAAAGTTCTACTAGAATTTTGCAGTCACACAATTTTTTTTACTGAATTATTATGAACTAATTAAGCTCATTTCTCATAGCAATAATGCATTAAATTATGAAGTACCACAGCATACAAGTCTGTTGAGTCAAGGGTCAAGCTTATGATTTTCCGGAGAAATTCCGAATCTGTGTAACCTCAGGTACCTGAGGTGCAAGTGGTGAATCTGGATCGTTCATTTGCACCTCTAGTTAACATAGCAAAACATCTTCAAAAATTCTAAAAATTAATTGATATGCAGTCTTGACATCGTAGAACAAGATTATGAAATTTCATACAAAATCTCAAAACAGATCACGAGGTATCATCTCTCAAATATTGCTCCAACTGCTGAAGGAGTGCTTCTGAGCCCAACTTTGCACCTCTAGTTTAACATAGCAAAACATCTTAAAAATCATGAAAATTGACCGACATGCAGTATTGACATCGTAGAACAAGACTGCGAAGTTTCATACAAAATCTCGAAACAGATCGCGAGATATCATCTCTCAAAAATTGCTCAAACTGCTGAAGGAGTGCTTTTGAGCCTAATTTTACACCTCTGATTAACATAGCAAAACATCTTTAAAAATCATAAAAATTGACCGACATGCAGTCTTGACATCATAGAATAAGACTGTGAAGTTTCATAGAAAATCTGAAAATAGATCGCGAGATATCATCTCTCAAAAATTGCTCCAACTGCTGAAGAAGTGTTTCTGAGCCCAACTTTGCACCTCTGGTTAACATAGCAAAACATCTTTAAAAATCATGAAAATTGACCGACATGCAGTCTTGATATCGTAGAATAAGACTATAAAGTTTCATACAAAATCTGAAAACAGATCACGAGATATCATCTCTCAAAAATTGCCCCAACTGCTGAAGGAGTGCTTCTAAACCCAACTTTGCACCTCTGATTTAACATAGCAAAACATCTTCA
>CAXKVJ010000077.1:0-12771 GCA_964058855.1 Carex pendula | reverse complement strand
TATTTCTTTTATTGACATTTATTTTCATTCAGAATTTAGACTTGCTACAATATAGTCATAAATGAACACGACGTAACTTTTGTTCTGTGCTGTCTGTTATGGGATATGCGATAAAAAAATAATAAGATCACTTCTGAGGAGCTTGCTGGTAAATTATTCTGGTCTTTGGTTCATTCAAGTGTCCACTTTCTCTTACGTGACAGGTGGTACCATTACCTGTAGCATAGGGCAGTGACTGCATGATTAAAATTGAACACATTGATAAACACCCCCAAACTACTAATGAAGGTGTAAATTTAACGAGTATGTGTGCTTGTAGGTTGTTTTAAATACTGTTGTGATTTTTCTTCTTTTCAATTTATTGTGTGCTAGTAGGTTGTTTTAAATACTGTTATGTTTTATCTTCTTTTCTAATAGTCTACCACTTGGTTCACTTATTTCCATGCTCTGTAGACTTGCTTTTATATTTGGTGCTTATATGTCATGGTGGTTGCATTTTTCTGTTTTTGATGCCTCGTGCCTTCCTAGGTTGTTACTTGTAAGGGTTAAGCTACCAGTATGGTTTGGGTTTCAGAGGTTTGGTACTGGTTGCTACATTGTGTGAACATTCAGGATTGTGGGTTTGCATGCGTTTGTTTTTACGAGCTGAAATCAAAACAGGTGGCTCTTGTAGTCACGCTTCTATATGCAAAACAAAAAAGGAACAGATCCTTGTGCAATTAATTTTTTAATGAGTACTTGCAGGCTTTTTCTCAGAAAGAAAAAAATGTTGTTTAATTATATATAAATTATTAAATGTTAGTTTTTTTCTAAATGCGTACCAGGTACATGAATATCAATCTCCAGAATACTATGTCAACAACCTTTTAGACAATTACACCGTCTATATATCCATTTTTGGGTGCAAGTACAATGTATAATATAGTGAATGGGCACAGCAAGTTAATACAATTTTTTTTTTCTTGATGTAGCAGACAAATAAGGTACTACATGTGAACTGTCTTCTAATCCTAGAATAAAATCTATGGATACTGAAAACTGAAATATTGAATCACATGATACTGGTAAAAGTTTCTAAAAAAAAAATAGGATGATAATGAAACAAAAAATGACAAGAATGAACACTACTTTAGGGTTAAAAGGAATTCCAAGCCAGTAGCTGTGGGGGTTAACCCGTGCTCGGCCAAGTACTGATTATTGAAAAACTTGCTAAGATGCCGCATACCACTGTCACATAAAATTGTGACAATTGTGTGGCCAGGACCCAAATCTCTCGCAACTCTCATTGCACCAACACAGTTCATTGCTGATGAGCTCCCTATAAACAAGCCATCATTCCTCAAAAGAAACCTGTTGATCAAATTTGTACAAAGGTGGATTAAAAAAATTAGTGAGCAAACTTTTTTTATCAACCATCAAGAAAAGCACATTAAAAGCATGATGCCAATGACAAGCACTTGGCCCATCTTCCCAAAAGTAATTGAAGTAAACCAAAAAGGTGCACTATGCACAGGTCTCAAAGATAACTTGTTGACCTAAGCCAAAAGATCAAGACTGACCTAGACATTTCGACAGCTTCTTGATCGGTACCACGGTAAGCTCCATCCAACTCAGCCATCATAAAATTTTTGGTAATTCTATTTATGCCTATTCCTTCCGTTATTGTGTCGAAAGGGTTCTTCAGTCTCTTCCCTTCAGCCTCCTCTTTGGTGTACATGACACCTCTTGTTACCTTGTTGAACAAACCTGACCCTGGTGGGTCTATCAGGAAGCATTTTATACTCTTATTTTTCTCCTAAATATCAAAGAAGAAATTTTTTGTTTTACTATGATGCAAATTTACTAATATTTGTTAGAAATGGAAAAAAAAAAAAATGACTTTTTACTATGTCCAAAACCTAATAAGTGGAATATTGCTTTAAACAAATAACCTGCAACCCAATCAAACTATAACCCTTTTTTTACCAGTAATCAAGTCGAACCCGCAAAAACAGCCATTTCAAACCCAACCCAACCCCCCGCCCCCCCACCCACCCAAAAAAACTGCTCTGGTCAAGTCTATAATATAAAAGAGAAAAACACACAAGCACACACACAAACACAATTGAAATTCAAAATCAGTTCTTTCATAGAATAAATTGGATCATATAATCCATCTGATTCAAGATCAACTTGACCTACACCTGATTGACCCAAAAACTAACCTGAAACTCGACAAGACCTGACCCTCTATAGGATGGCTCAGGGACCAAATTGACGTACACATTATTCGACTTAATTCGAAGTGTGCTCCTTCTATCTTTTATAAATACATAATAGAACCTTATCCGAGAAGTATGTAACAACCTTGAGAAACCGCGAGACCCCAGCAATGGTACCACCAGTACCAGCAGCAGCAACAAAGGCATCGATCTTTCCTTTAGTCTGTTTCCATATCTCAGGTCCTGTCCAATCATAATGGGCCCGGTAATTAGCTAGATTTTCAAATTGATCAGCAAAGTAGCCACCTCGTGAATTAATCCTAGAGGTTTCGTCCCTGTGTCCTTTATGGGATACATGGCCATTTATTTGAACAGTGGAGTCCACTTTTGCTATGTTTGCTTCTAAGGCTCTCCTCTTTGCAACATTTACAAAATGGTCCCTGTGTGTGATGGAAACAGGCCTCACTCTTTCAACTACAGCTCCAAGGGCTTCCAGTATTTGAGACTAAACACAAATAATCAAGAAATCAAGTTATGCCAGTTGAACGATTTAAAAGCTTATTCAAAAAAAAAAAAAATACCAAAGAGAATCATGCTCATTGTAGATTTATATAATATTTTAAGGATTACTATTTATGACTGGTACAGCACCGTTTTTTCTTCTTTTCTTGTTTGATCTTTTTATTTTATATTTTTTTTCAGGCTGTGCATGGGTCAGAAACAATACTACAAAAAGTTTTACTCAATACACTTCTTACATTTTTACTAGAATTGTATGTTGGATATATCTATATATGCACATATAAAGGTCATCATGGATAAGTTTATGGTAATTTATGTACTGAAAGAAAAAAAACCTTCTCAATAGCAGCATCGTCAGGAATGACAACATGGCATCTGCAACCAAATGCTGGTGCCACAGTTGCTAGGCTAATAGCTGTGCTACCAGCACTTCCTTCTGTCACTACTCCCCCCTCTACCAGATCTCCATTTTCTAGTGCCTATTCAGAAAAACAATTTTAGTTTCAGTACTTTGCTAGAATTAAAGAGAGGTGCACAAGGTGTGCTTTGTGAATTCATCGATAGAACCCAAATAACCACCCATATGGGTTCAGTAGCAATAATTTCAGCTCTTTGAAGACCTTATTTCCCTATTTAAAAATGAAAAAGTAAAGATCCTACGAGAAAACACACAAGCTACCTCTTCAATGATTTTAACAGCTACGCGGTCTTTCACACTTCCTCCGGGATTAAGAAATTCTGCTTTCCCTAGAATCTACAAATGAAATTGAAATAAATAATAAATATATAATTGAAGCACCAATTAATCTCCACTTTAACTTGGATATTTATCCTCTTTTCTATTTCTTCTGATACCAATAAGTTAAACTACAGACGCTAGTTTCTACCAAGTACCAAACAAAGAGAATATAAATGAACAAAACAACATTGAACCTCACATCCAGTGGCATCAGAAAGGCTATTGATACGAATAAGAGGTGTGTTGCCTATAGCTTCGACGAGACCTCTCCTTCTTTTGCCTCCATTCGTTTCCTGGCTTAAGCTAGTTTTCTTCCATCGATTAAGCTTCGACTTCTCGCTGAAAAAGATAAAGTAGGAAATGATAGAGATGGATAGGGCCGCAGTCGCAACGCCGGCTGCTCTTCCCATGCTCGCTTCGGCCATGATTCGGTAAATTACTCACAATGGTCCTTAAATTAGTAAATATTGTGAACTTAAACATTGCGGTTCCCAAACTTTTTAGGAAAAATTGTGAGATTGTCACTTTAAATTCTTGAAATTGTGAGATTGCCATTGCAAACTTCAAAATTATAAAAATATCACTATAAAACTTTTTAAATTGTAATTTTGCCATTCTCACTATATTAATTTTTTTTTAAATTAATACCTAAAATACCCTTAATCAAAAACATGAGGAGACGATCTTCCCCTGGAGAACCCTAGCCTCCTCCGCATTTCTTCCCTTTGGTAATCTCTTCCCCTGGAGGCGGAGTATCACAGCACTGAATTCGACTGGGAACAACTTAGACAAGAGACCGAAAACCTTCCTTCAGGCTGTGCTCCAGAAGAGGGTAGAAGACCTTCATTAAAGGAAGGAAGGGGAAATCCGTTGATTATCGGGCTGCCCATCGTGTTCACCTGCTCCAGAAGAGGGGAAACAGAGAGGAAGTAGAAGGAAAAATTACTGTTCGGAGGGGAGAAGCGAGAGGCTTGGCATTGATTTTCGGCCAAAACTGTCACTCCCGAATCGGGGTGTAGAAATTACTATTCGGAGGGGAAGAACCCTCGTTTCTCTTCCTTTCCTTCCCCTTCCTCTACGGGCGTCGTTTCTGGAGCACACTCTCATTCTCCTATCACATTTCGCATCACATCACTTCCTCCTCCACTTCTGATTCTTCACTTGTTGAAGCCGATTCCTTGAGGCGCTTCCACCGCTGCCACTCTACTGCTCGTTTTTTCAAGGTATCATTTTAACAATAAAGAAATTTTCAGATTAGTTTATTACCATTAGATGATAAAGATGAGCGTACCTCTTGACCTAATCTAGTAATTACTAAAAAGAAGGTACCTTTTAAAGGAATTTCCTGAATTGTTGAGCTGTCATGACTCACTGAAGGTTATAGAGGTCGGATGCGGGAACGACAGCACTGTTCTTCCCATCTTACGGTGAAATTCTCATTTTTGCAAACTTTATATAGTACTGAACCTGTTACCAGTATTTCTTTGTTTCAACCTGAAAATATTTTTTGGGTGTTGTTAATCAAATACTGATGGATAATGTCATCATGCCATATGCTTTCTAACCATCTTGCTATTCAATTTAGGACATTTTTTTTTCTTCATTGTGAGCCAAAAGCATCTAATAACAGTCATCTCAGCTTGTATTGTTTAATTGTTTAGTGCCTCATCTAGAGAATAGTCTTCTTGAAAATGTTATTAAAAGCCCACCATTACCCTTGGTCCTTGGTTTTAATTTTGATAACTCGTCACTATGCTTGAAGTATGTTATGCTAGATTTATGCTATAGAGGCAATTATGTGAGACGTTGAACTTAATTAGATGTGGTTTGATTTATTTTGGGAATCCACTTTCTCCTCTCTCTCTTTCTCCACTTTCTCTCTGTTATTTAAGGAAGCTGCAGTTTCCTAAAAAATAACTGGTTGGAGGTTCTTTTAAAGAAGGGGACTAGATGCTTGTTAGTATAATTGAAGAACCAGAGCCGAAATAAGGCTAATTTGAATAATTTAGCTGTCAATAATTTTCACATGTTTTCACTTCACCTGAGACGTGACAATTCTGATTTTTTTACTTTCAAATGTTTTCTATTTATTTTTGTTTTTTTTAGAAAAAGAAGATCAAGTAATGCTTAGAAGGAAAAGAGACCACTTTTGCTGAAGGAGAAGATTGAAGCCTTAGTGCGCTTGGTAGTTTTTGAATTTTAATAGTTGGCAGGGGTCATTTTGCAAAATTATAATATTTGTCAAGATTTTTGGTTAGTTCGCAGATGGATTTATTTGATTCATTGATGGAAGATTTTCTTTTCTTTTTTCATTTTTCTTATAACTTTCTGGAAAAAAAATATGTGTATAGAATGTGATTAATTTGTGAGCAATTACAGATGGAAAATTCATATATTGTTTTGTTATCCTTTGAAATGTTAAATTATTTTTGCAAATTTTAAGTCATTTGTGAGTTGGGAACCTTTGCTAGATTTGGCAGCAGCTGCCTGACTGGTACCGGTACCAGTTTTAGTGCCAACTGCAATTGATGGTACTATTGTGGTATCGATGCTAAATTTTTCAACTCCAAATGTAAAAAGGCTACTTTGACAATATTTTGCAAGATTAAGCCATCATATCAATTTCAGCTTGCTTTGATAAAATTCATCTAGGGGGGCATTGTGTTGAGTTTGGGGCACCACTAATTGCTCTAAAAACAGAAAATAATCGCAATTAAAAGTAAATAATCGCAATTAAAAGTAAATAGAAGAGTTTAAAGAAATTTGACACGCGGGATGATAACGGAGTTCGCAAAACAAAGGCCTACGTCTCCGGGGCTTCGCAACCTTTTTTAGGTGCGCCTTTCTATTACCCAATACAAAATGATTACAACTTGTAAACCGTTGAGCCCTTACAATCCAAGCATGAAGTCAATCGGCCAACTAAGAACGAGATCCGGCGAGCCCTTACAACCAAGGGAAGTCACACGGCCTCCTAGAGATGAGAACGAGGTCTCTAAGTTTAAGTTACTCAAGAGAAACACTCAATAGATTACTCTAATCTAATCTAACTTGAAATTAGTGAAGTGGGTTTGAGGTTGTTTGAGGAATTTTGAAGTTTTAAGCTCTCACAACAATGGAGTAACTAAAGCTCTCAGAAAATCACGTTTTAGAAGTTTAGGGTCGGCTAAGATGCTTTGGGAAGAAAACTCAAAGTCCTATTTATAGAAACAGTTCAAAAATGAGCTAAGTGAGCTAAAATGTTACCAACGTTTTAGTTCAAAATGCGATTTAGGATTTTAATTTTCTGACAGCTCAGCTAATCGATCAAAACGTTACCAACGATTGTATAACGTTATGTAACGTTTTGCACTGACTCAAACTTGATCAAAAACAGAAATTTCTAAAGCTCAGAATTAATTAAATCGTTACAATGTTTGTAAAACGTTACAACCATGATTTAAGTAAATCGTTGTAACTATTTACAAACGTTACAACGTTTTATTTTGAATTCTGATACAGCTGTGCTTAAAGCCCCGGAGAGTTTGGGGCATCACTAATTGCTCTAAAAACAGAAAATAATCGCAATTAAAAGTAAATAGAAGAGTTCAGAGAAATTTAACACGCGGGATGATAACGGAGTTCGGCAAAACAAAGGCCTACGTCTCCGGGGCTTCGCAATATTTTCTAAGTGCGCCTTTCTATTACCCAATACGAAAGGATTACAACTTGTGAACCGTTGAGCCCTTACAATCCAAGTGGGAAGTCAATTGGCCAACTAAGAATGAGATCTGGCGAGCCCTTACAACCAAGGGAAGTCACACGGTCTCTTAGAGATGAGAACAAGGTCTCTAAGTTTAAGCTACTCAAGAGAAACACTCAATAGATCACTCTAATTTAATCTAACTTGAGATTAGTAAAGTGGGTTTGAGGTTGTTTGAGAGATTTTGAAGTTTTAAGCTCTCACAACAATGGAGTAACTAAAGCTCTCAGAAAATTGCGTTTGAGAAGTTTAGGGTCGGTTATGATGCTTTGGAAAGAAAGCCCAAAGCCCTATTTATAGAAACAGTTCAAAAATGAGCTAAGTGAGCTAAAACGTTACCAACGTTTTCTAAAACGTTACCAACGTTTTCTAAAACGTTACCAACGTTTTCTAAAACGTTACCAACGTTTTCTAAAACGTTACCAACGTTTTCTAAAACGTTACCAACGTTTTCTAAAACGTTACCAACGTTTTCTAAAACGTTACCAACGTTTTCTAAAACGTTACCAACGTTTTCTAAAACGTTACCAACGTTTTCTAAAACGTTACCAACGTTTTCTAAAACGTTACCAACGTTTTCTAAAACGTTACCAACGTTTTCTAAAACGTTACCATGTTTTAGTTCAAAATGCAATTTAGGGTTTTAATTTTCTGACAGCTCAGCTAATCGATCAAAACGTTACCAACGATTGTATAACGTTATGTAACGTTTTGCACTGACTCAAACTTGATCAAAAATAGAAATTTCTAAAGCTCAGAATTAATTAAATCGTTACAACGTTTGTAAAACGTTACAATGATGATTTAAGTAAATCGTTGTAACTATTTACAAACGTTACAACGTTTTATTTTGAATTCTGATACAGCTGTGCTTAAAGCTCTGACACTCTTGAAACTTTACAACGGTTGAAAAACATTGCAACGTTTAAAGTAGAATTTAGACAACTGTGCTTAGCATTTCTGACATTCTCTAAAATGTTACAACGGTTGTAAAATGTTACAACGTTTCAGATTGATTCTGCACAGTTGTATTTTAGCTGTTCTGACAACTTAAAACGTTACAATGTTTTGTGAAAACGTTACAACGTTTTAAGTTATTTTTTGAGTTTGATCAATTATTTCTTCAGCGTTTCTGACATGCCTAAAACGTTACCAATGTTTTATCCCTGTTTAAACAGCCTGAAGCTTACTTTACCAAGCTTCTGATTTTACAATTTGAATTCTTGATAAGTGTCTTTATAATTTCTTCAATCCAAGTATTCCATTATGCAATTTCATTTGACTTGAACCTACATATTTTTTAAAACTAAAAGAAATCGTAAAATTTAATAATTGTATGTTTTTGCAAATTAGTCAAATAGACGAAAAAGATTATTGCTACAACCAACACATTGTTGTCTATTTCCTTCAAAAAATCATATCTTCGGATTCCTTTCGAATTTCTTTCTAAAATTTTCATAGCATATAAAGAATATTTAGATGCACTTTTACTGATTTTTGTGAAATTTTTGAGGCAACAAATTTGAAGAAATAAGCAAACTAAATCAGATCTAGAAAATAAAATAATTCTAGAATGTATTCTAAGTTGTATTAGAATATAAAGCATTATGCAACTTTGCATTAGACCAGAAGAAAACACAAGTCTAGCATATAAAGCCTTTGCATTAGACCAGAACAAAACGCCAACTTTCCATTAACCTTTAACCAATTAAAATTATGCAATAACAACCTATATCTCTTTCCAACATATATAAAAAAGAGAGTATTTAAAGTTGTATACAACAAAAAAGATAGTCTTCTGCCTCGACCTATCAAGTTCCTATACAAAAGTCAGCTATGGCTATTTAACATTCATCGTGCCATGCTTATCCATCAAAAAGGGGTCAATGTAATATTGTTGAAATATGAATCTGTGTTCTCCTTGAAATTTGAATTCTGCATAGAAAGACAAACTTACTTGTATTAGAATAAAAGAATCATAATGTGATTAGAAGGTAACTTCATAATAAAAAGAACCATAATGTGCAACTTCAGAATAATAAAAAAAAAAAACCTTGGTCACATGACTGGAAGCATCATCTTCAATGTGATTAGAAGGTAAAATGAAGACTGAATTTGATTGAGTTGCATCTTCAATGATGCTTTATTTGAGGTAGGTAATATGAAGGCTGAAAGCATCATCTTTATAGATTATACAAAATCTCAATTTATAAAACAAGTACGAGATTGCAATATCACTGATTGCTACAACCATTAATAGATAGTAGGTAAGTGTATTACTGCAATATTTTAATTACTTTTTTACCAAGAAGGCTGTGAATAGACAAATATGAAAATTCAATTTGGCTCTCCTCCATAAACACTGTCATAATAAGAATATGGAATAGGTAAATACTTCAACTCCTTCATTGGGGACTCTCGCACTGTCATGATATCTTGCATTTCTCCAAGTTCTGGTTCATGCGAACATACACTAAATGTGTAATTACATATATGTTAACTTTGCCAAGTTAACGTTCTTACCAGTAGGAATTCCATGCTTAATTTCCTAACTAATTTTTCATAATCCAAAATCTAAAATCCAAATAAAAAATTAATTAAATCTCAAAACCTGATCTAAGTCAACAGTGATAAACAATTTTTTCTATAGATCTAAGTCAACTTTTGAATCAAATTTTCAGAAAACCTAAAGCCCTAAATTTAAAACAGAAAAGTAACAATTTTCAAGCAACAAAAGTAAGGAAGTCTATAGATGAGTTTAAAAAAGAAGGAAGACATAAAACCTTAACACTGGCAGCAAGAAGATCACAGCAAGGGAGGAGGAGGCGATTGGTAATCGCTTGTCTGAAGAGGTTCGCAAGTCACAGTTTACTTTGTATTGCAAATAACCAATTAAGTGTGTGAAGGGTATAATTGAAAATACAGAAATACATATACCAAAATAGTAGTTTTCAATTAATTTTTAATAAAAAAATTATAAGAATACACCATTAATGGCAAAATCACAATTAAGAAGTTTTATAGTGACATTTCTACAATTTTGAAGTTTGTAGTGACAATCTCACAATTTCAAGATTTTGTAGTGGCAATCTCACAATTTTTCCAACTTTTTATGGCCGACATTCATTTTTTTTAGAGTAGAACTAGGATGTTCTTTAAGTTGATTAACTCACCATTTTTTTTTACCACTCCAATAATTTCAAAATAAATGAATACCACCCTATATGCCGGAATTCAATTCTTACCACGCTCGCAGACTGGGGATGCGCACGGATCCAGATAGGCGCGCCGACTGGGTATGCGCACTGATGAGCGTAAATTAGGTATACTTTTACCTAGGATTTTGTATTGATAACTTGACCAATTTTCATGCATTTAGATTAATTTAGCGTAACTTAGCTTAGAAATATATCAAGAACCAAGTTACTGCCGTTTGCTCATTTTATTTGTAGTTTTTGAGCATTTGCAAGCTTCAGAACGGTCTCTGGGGAAAATGGTGCGACTGTATCCACTTTAGAAGAAACCTCGATCGAAAAGGAATGAAAATAGCCAAGTCAGAGGGATTGTGCGGCCTAAGGTGCGGCCTGGATGACCCACACACTCCTCAGAAGCGCAGAAGACATGCACAGCACATTGGTGTGGCCTACCATGCAGCCACCCCTGCCCGTACTCCCAGCCACACACCTCGACAGAACCACACCCCAAAAGACAATGAGCTTTTATGGGTGAAGGTGCGGCCACCCCTGCCTGCACACCCTCCATCTCCCTTCACAGCGCAGCCGTCTGTGTGGCCTGACCAGGCCACACCCTAGGCCACACCAGACAGAATTTCAGCAGATTTTGTGCATTTATTGCAAGATCTTAGCCTGATTCACTTCCAGATTGCGCCTGATTATTCCCCAAGTCACGAATTTGGTTATATAAGGCAGTAGTCAGCCATCTGGAGATCATATTTGATACCACAATTCTCTCCATTGAAACCCTAACCTCCTTCTCCATCCATCTCATCTCTCAAGTGAATCAAAGGCGCGAAGGATCGAAGAACTTGACGGATCTCGAGGAGCCTGCAAGGAAGGACTGAGGCATAACTTGGGAATTGGTGTATTCTATCTCTCTTGTTATTAACTTAATTTTACTTGTATAGATTTCTTATTTTCTATCATGGATGTCATTGTTATTACACCCATGATTGGCTAATTTCCTCTTTAAGGGCTTAGGTTGTAGCAAGAACTTGTGTTAGTTTATTTACTTGGATGTTCTCTTTATAATTATTGTTTTGGCTTGATGTTTGGTTTTATTTTATATATTTGTGAGCCATGCATGATTTGTGTTTTGGTAATCGAACCTTATTAGGATAGTGATAGTACTTTAGCATGAAGGGTGTATGATCAAGAAGAAACAATTTCATTGTACACAAATAATCTTAGAGTTTAGATAAGGTTGACTGGATTCGGATCTATTCTCGGAATCATAGAACCAAATACATGTTGGGGTTTTGACAGTTCAAACCCATTGATTTGATTAAGTGCGAAAAGAACGTAAAACAAAATTTTTTACTTCTAATCTTAATCCAAGAATTAAACGGGGTATGTCAGGAAACATTCCAAGGGGTCCACCTTCCGTATTCCTTTGACATCAGAACCCTATTTAATTCTTTTACAGATCTACTCCATGATTGATTTCTTCAAGCATTAATCTACTTACCAATTAAATAGATTAATAAAACATATTTATACCTTGTTTCCAAAATCATATTGGAATGTAGCTGAGCGAGAAGAGCTACACCAGGGAATGATTCGTCTCAGAGTATCACACGCGTGATACCTCTATCGGTTATCCACCAGGACTAACCAGAGAGCGGTTTATTTCTTATTGCCAGAAATACCGTAAACTGCGGTTTTCTGCAAAAACACTATTCACCAAGAAAAGAACGAAATAACACTATTCACGACCCGCAGTTATTCTGATTCACTAATAAGCAAAAACAGAAATATCGTGACTTTCGCAAATCTATTATTTCCGAATCCCGAATCCCGTAAACTACCGTAACCGAGAAAAAGAGAAAATAGAAACTCAAATCTATCAGACACAATATGACACGATTCGAAATTAGTGATTTTCTCTTTCACCCTCACCCTTCTATTTATAGGCAAATGAGGAGGTTTGTCAAAAGACCAAAATACCCCCAATATTTGACCTAATTACAAGGCATGCCATTTTGTGGCGGTTTGGAGATGTGACAAAATCAAATTGATTTTTGCATCTCATGGCCGACTTTGATTTTGTTTATATATGTATATATATATATATATATATATATATATATATATATATATATATATATATATATAGAGAGAGAGAGAGAGAGAGAGAGAGAGGGGCTAATATACAATCGATTGTTCCTAGCCTTCCGTGCAACTAAGTCGTTTTTCGATTTTTAAAGTCCAAATGACCGATCCAAATTGTTAGATGTCATCTCCATATTAAAATATGCTTGGAGACCAAATTTTACATTTTTTGGAATTTTTTTACTATTTATTAAGCCACTTTGAAAATCGCTGATCCAA
>CAXKVJ010000076.1:0-17964 GCA_964058855.1 Carex pendula | reverse complement strand
GCATTTACAACTCTAATATAACACTCGAATTGAAGCCGTTTGGAGCACTCTAGTAGTGACTCCATATAGCAAGATAATAGGGCTTTTGCAACCGTAATACAATCCTCCAAAGAAGGTGTTCGGAGCACTCTAGTAGTGTCTCCAGATAGAAAGATAATAGGGCATTTACAACCCTAATAAAACTCTCCAATTGAAGGTGTTCGGAGCACCCTTGTAGTGACTAAATATAGCAAGATAATCTAGAATTTACAACTCTTATACAACACTCCAATTGAAGTTGTTTAGAGCACTCTAGTCATGACTGTATATAGCAAGATAATAGGGTATTTAACACCCTAATACAACACTTCAATTGAAGGTTTTTGGAGCACTCTAGTAATGTCTCCATATGGTAGGATAATAGAGTATTTACAACTCTAATACAACGCTCCAATTGAAAGTATTTGGAGCACTCTAGTAGTGACTCTATATAGCAAGATAATACGGTATTTACTACCCTAATACAACACTCCAATTGAACATGTTTGGAGCACTCTCTTAGTGTCTCTATATGGTAGGATAATAGAGTATTTACAATTCTAATACAATGCTCCAATTCAAAGTGTTTGGAGCACTAGTGGTGACTCTATATAGCACAATAAAAGGGCATTTACAACCCTAATACAACACTCCAATTGAAGTATTTGGATGACTCGAGTAGTATCTCCAAATGACCACATAATAGGGATTTTACAACCATAATACAATACTCCAATTGAATATTTTTGAAGCACTCCAGTTGTTACTCTAGATGGCAAGATAATAGGGCATTTACAACCCAAATACAATGCCTCAATTGAAGGTGTTGGAGCCCTGTAGTAGTGACTTTATATAGCAAGATAATAGGGCTTTTACAACCCTAATACAACCCTCTAAATGAAGGTTTTTGGGGCACTCTAGTAGTGACTCTATTTAGAAAGATAATATGACATTTACAACATTAAAAAAAGACTCCAATTGAAGGTGTTTGGAGCACTCTAGTAGTGACTCTATATTGAAAGATAATAGGGCTGTTACAACCCTAATGCAACCCTCCAATTGAAGGTGTTTGGGGCACTATAGTAGTGACTCTATTTGGCAAGATAATAGGTCATTCACAACCCTAATACAACACTTCAATTGAAGGTGTTTGTGGCACTCTTTTATTGATTCTATATAGCAAGAAAATAGGCCATTTACTACCCTAATACAACACTCGAATTGAAGGTGTTTGGAGCACTCTAGTAGTGTCTCTAGATGAAAAGAGAAGAGGGCAGTTGCAACCCTAATACAACACTCCAATTGAATGTGCCTGGAGAAATCTAGTAGTGTCTCCAGATGACAAGATAATAAGGCATCTACAACCCTAATACAATACTCCAATTGAAGGTGTTTGGAGCAGTCTAGTAGTGTCTTAATATGGTTAGATAATCGGGCATTTTCAACCCTAATACAACACTCGAATTGAACGTGTTTGGAGCACTCTAGTGGTGACTCAGCAAGATAATAGGGCATTAACTACCCTAACACAACACTCGAATTGAAGGTGTTTGGAGCACTCTAGTTGTGTCTCTAGATGGCGAGATAATAAAGCATTTACAACTCTAATACAACACTCCTATAGAAGTTGTTTAGAGCACTCTAATAATGTCTCTTGATGGAAAGATAGTAGGGCATTTACAACCCTAGTACAACACTCCAATTGAAGGTGTTTTGAGCACTCTAGTTGTATCTCCATATGGCAAGATAATAGGACATTTACAACCGTAATACAACACTCCAATTAAAAGTGTTTGGAGTACTCTTGCAATGTTTCAAGATGAATAGATAATAGGGTATTCACAACACTAATAAAATACTGCAATTAGAGGTGTTTGGAGCACTCTAGTTGTGTCTCCAGATGGCAAGATAATAGGGCTTTTACAACCCTAATGCAACACTCCATTTGAAGGTGTTTGAAGCACTCTAGTAGTGTCTCCAAATGACAAGATAATAATAGGACATTTATAACCCTAATATAACACTCCAATTGAATATATTTCGAGCACTCGAGTAGTGACTCTATATAGCAAGATAATAGGGCATTTACAACGCTAAGAAACCCTCCAATTGAATGTGTTTGGACCACACTAATAGTGTATCCAGATAGCCAGATAATAGGGCATTTATAACTCTAATACAACACTCGAATTGAAGGTGTTTGGAGCACTCTAGTAGTGACTTCATATAGCAAGATAATAGGGCATTTGCAACCGTAATACAACCCTCCAATAGAAGGTGTTCGGAGCACTCTAGTAGTGTCTCCAGATTGCAAGATAATAGGGCATTGACAACCCTAATAAAACACTCCAATTAAAGGTGTTCGGAGCAATCCAGTGGTGACTCTATATAGCAATATAAACTGGCATTTACAACCCTTATACAACACTCCAATTGAAGCTGTTTGGATTATTCTAGTGGTGACTATATATAGCAAGATAATAGGGTATTTAACACCCTAATACAACACTCTAATTAAAGGTGTTTGGAGCAATAGAGTATTTCCAAACACATTCAATTGGAGGGTTTCTTAGCGTTGTAAATGCCCTATTATCTTGCTATATAGAGTCACTACTCGAGTGCTCGAAATATATTCAATTGGAGTGTTATATTAGGGTTATAAATGTCCTATTATTATCTTGTCATTTGGAGACACTACTAGAGTGCTTCAAACACCTTCAAATGGAGTGTTGCATTAGGGTTGTAAAAGCCCTATTATCTTGCCATCTGGAGACACAACTAGAGTGCTCCAAACACCTCTAATTGCAGTATTTTATTAGTGTTGTGAATACCCTATTATCTATTCATCTTGAAACATTGCAAGAGTACTCCAAACACTTTTAATTGGAGTGTTGTATTACGGTTGTAAATGTCCTATTATCTTGCCATATGGAGATACAACTAGAGTGCTCAAAACACCTTCAATTGGAGTGTTGTACTAGGGTTGTAAATGCCCTACTATCTTTCCATCAAGAGACATTATTAGAGTGCTCTAAACAACTTCTATAGGAGTGTTGTATTAGAGTTGTAAATGCTTTATTATCTCGCCATCTAGAGACACAACTAGAGTGCTCCAAACACCTTCAATTCGAGTGTTGTGTTAGGGTAGTTAATGCCCTATTATCTTGCTGAGTCACCACTAGAGTGCTCCAAACACGTTCAATTCGAGTGTTGTATTAGGGTTGAAAATGCCCGATTATCTAACCATATTAAGACACTACTAGACTGCTCCAAACACCTTCAATTGGAGTATTGTATTAGGGTTGTAGATGCCTTATTATCTTGTCATCTGGAGACACTACTAGATTTCTCCAGGCACATTCAATTGGAGTGTTGTATTAGGGTTGCAACTGCCCTCTTCTCTTTTCATCTAGAGACACTACTAGAGTGCTCCAAACACCTTCAATTCGAGTGTTGTATTAGGGTAGTAAATGGCCTATTTTCTTGCTATATAGAATCAATAAAAGAGTGCCACAAACACCTTCAATTGAAGTGTTGTATTAGGGTTGTGAATGACCTATTATCTTGCCAAATAGAGTCACTACTATAGTGCCCCAAACACCTTCAATTGGAGGGTTGCATTAGGGTTGTAACAGCCCTATTATCTTTCAATATAGAGTCACTACTAGAGTGCTCCAAACACCTTCAATTGGAGTCTTTTTTTAATGTTGTAAATGTCATATTATCTTTCTAAATAGAGTCACTACTAGAGTGCCCCAAAAACCTTCATTTAGAGGGTTGTATTAGGGTTGTAAAAGCCCTATTATCTTGCTATATAAAGTCACTACTACAGGGCTCCAACACCTTCAATTGAGGCATTGTATTTGGGTTGTAAATGCCCTATTATCTTGCCATCTAGAGTAACAACTGGAGTGCTTCAAAAATATTCAATTGGAGTATTGTATTATGGTTGTAAAATCCCTATTATGTGGTCATTTGGAGATACTACTCGAGTCATCCAAATACTTCAATTGGAGTGTTGTATTAGGGTTGTAAATGCCCTTTTATTGTGCTATATAGAGTCACCACTAGTGCTCCAAACACTTTGAATTGGAGCATTGTATTAGAATTGTAAATACTCTATTATCCTACCATATAGAGACACTAAGAGAGTGCTCCAAACATGTTCAATTGGAGTGTTGTATTAGGGTAGTAAATACCGTATTATCTTGCTATATAGAGTCACTACTAGAGTGCTCCAAATACTTTCAATTGGAGCGTTGTATTAGAGTTGTAAATACTCTATTATCCTACCATATGGAGACATTACTAGAGTGCTCCAAAAACCTTCAATTGAAGTGTTGTATTAGGGTGTTAAATACCCTATTATCTTGCTATATACAGTCATGACTAGAGTGCTCTAAACAACTTCAATTGGAGTGTTGTATAAGAGTTGTAAATTCTAGATTATCTTGCTATATTTAGTCACTACAAGGGTGCTCCGAACACCTTCAATTGGAGAGTTTTATTAGGGTTGTAAATGCCCTATTATCTTTCTATCTGGAGACACTACTAGAGTGCTCCGAACACCTTCTTTGGAGGATTGTATTACGGTTGCAAAAGCCCTATTATCTTGCTATATGGAGTCACTACTAGAGTGCTCCAAACGGCTTCAATTCGAGTGTTATATTAGAGTTGTAAATGCCCTATTATCTTGCCATCTGGATTGGAGAGTTTTTTTAGCGTTGTAAATGCCTTATTATCTTGCTATCTGGAGACACTACTAAAGTGCTTCAAACACCTTCAATTGGAGGGTTGTATTAGGGTTGTAAATGGCCAATTATCTTGTCATCTGGAGACACAACTAGAGTGCTCCAAACACCTTCAAATGGAGTGTTGTATTAGGGTTGTAAATACCCTATTATCTTGTCATCTAGAGACACGACTAGAATGCTCCAAAACACCTTCAATTCGAGTGTTTTATTAAGGTAGTAAATGGCCTATTTTCTTGCTATATAGAATCAATAAAAGAGTGCCACAAACACCTTCAATTGAAGTGTTGTATTAAGGTTGTGAATGACCTATTATCTTGCTCAATAGAGTCACTATTGGAGTGCCCCAAACACCTTCAATTAGAGGGTTGCATTAGGGTTATAAAAGCCCTATTATCTTTCAATACAGAGTCACTACTAGAGTGCTCCAAACACCTTCAATTAGAGTCTTTTTTTAATGTTGTAAATGTCATATTATCTTTCTAAATAGAGTCACTACTAGAGTGCCCGAAACACCTTCATTTGGTGGGTTGTATTAGGGTTGTAAAAACCCTATTATCTTGCTATATAAAGTCACTACTACAGTGCTCCAAACTCAATTGGAGCATTGTATTTGGGTTGTAAATGCCCTATTATATTGCCATTTAGAGAAACAACTGGAGTGCTCCAAAAATATTCGATTGGAGTATTGTATTATGGTTGTAAAAGCCCTATTATGTTGTTATCTGGAGATACTACTCGAGTGACCCAAATAGCTTCAATTGGAGTGTTGTATTAGTAGGGTTGTAAACGCTATTTTATCTTGCCATATAGAGACACAACTAGAATGCTCCAAACACTTTCAATTCGAGTGTTGTATCTTGCTATATAGAGTCACCACTAGGGTGCTCCAAACAACTTCAGTTGGAGTGTTGTATTAGGGTTGAAAATGCCCTATTATCTTGCCATCAAGAGACATTATTAGAGTGCTCTAAACAACTTCTATTAGAGTGTTGTATTAGAGTTGTAAATGCTTTATTATTTCACCACCTGTAGACACTACTAGAGTGCACCAAACTCCTTCAATTGGAGTGTTGTATTAGTAGGGTTGTAAAGGCTATTTTATCTTGCCATATAGAGACACAACTAGAGTGCTCCAAACACCTTCAATTCGAGTGTTGTATTTGGGTAGTTAATGCCCTATTATCTTGCCATATAGAGACACAACTAGAGTGCTCCAAACACCTTCAATTGGAGTGCTGTATTAGGGTTGAAAATGCTCGATTATGTCTAGAGTGCCACAAACAACTTCAATTGGAGTATTATTTTAGGGTTGTAAATGCCCGATTATCTTGCTAATTTTAGTCACTACTAGAGTGCTCCAAACACCTTCAATTGGAGTGTTTTATTAGGGTTGCAAATGCCCTTTTATCTTGCCATCTGGAGACATTACTAGAGTGCTCCGAACAGCTTCTATTGGAGGGTTGTTTTACGATTGCAAAAGCCCTATTATCTTGCTATATGGAGTCACTACTAGAGTGCACAAAACACCATCAATTCGAGTGTTGTATTAGAGTTTTAAATGCTCTATTATCTTCCCATCTGGATACACTATTAGAGTGGTCCAAACACATTCAATTGGAAGGTTTTTTAGCGTTGTAAATGCCCTATTATCTTGCTATATATAGTCACTACTCGAGTGCTCCAAAACTTTCAATTGGGGCGTTGATTTGGGTTGTAAATACAATATTATCCTACCATTTGGAGACACAACTAGAGTGCTCCAAACACCTTCAATTGGAGTGTTGTATTAGGGTGTTAAATACCTTATTATCTTGCTATATACAGTCACCACTAGAGTGCTCCAGACAACTTCAATTGGAGTGTTGTATAAGGGTTGTAAATCCCGATTATCTTGCTATATTTAGTCACTACTAGAGTGCCCCGAACATCTTCAATTGGAGTATTTTATTAGAGTTGTAAATGCCCTATTATCTTACCATCTGGAGACACTACTAGAGTGCTCTGACCACCTTCTATTGGAGGGTTGTTTTACTATTGCAAAAGCCGTATTATCTTGCTAGATGGAGTCACTACTAGAGTGCTCCAATCACCTTCAATTCGAGTGTTGTATTAGAGTTGTAAATGCCGTATTATCTTGCCATCTGGATACATTATTAGAGTGGTCCAAACAGGTTCAATTGGAGGGCTTTTTTAGCGTTGTAAATGCCCTATTATCTTTCTATATAGATTCACTACTCGAGTGCTCCAAACACCTTTAGGGTTGTGAATGCCCTATTATCTTGCCATCTGGAGACACTACTCGAGTGCTCCAAATAGCTTTAATTGGAGTGTTGTATAAGGATTGTAAATGTCAGTTTATCTTGCTATATAGAGTCACCACTAGAGTGCTCCGAACACCTTCAATTGGAGTGTTTTATTTAGATTGTAAATGCCCTATTATGTTGCCATCTAGAGACACTACTAGAGTGCTCCGAACACCTTCTATTAGAGGGCTGTTGCAAATGCCCTATTATGTTGCTATATGGTGTCACTACTAGAGTGCTCCAAACACCTTCAATTCAAGAGTTGTATTAGGGTTGTTAATGCTCTATTATCTTGTCATCTGGAGACACTACTAGAGTGCTCCGAACACCTTCAATTGGAGTGTTTTATTAGGGTTGCAAATGCCCTTTTATCTTCCAATCTGGGGACACTACTAGAGTGCTCCGAACAGCTTCTATTGGAGGGTTATTTTACGGTTGCAAAAGCCCTATTATCTTGCTATATGGAGTCACTACTAAAGTGCTCCAAACACCTTCAATTCGAGCATTGTATTAGGGTTGTAAATGCCATATTATCTTGCCATCTAGAGACACAACTGGAGTGCTCCAAACACATTCAATTGGACTATTGTCATTGGGTTGTAAATGCCCTATTATGTAGCCATCTGGACACACTACTCGAGTGCTCCAAACACCTTCTATTGGAGGCTTGTATTACGGTAGCAAATGCCCTATTATCTGTCAATATGGTGTCACTACTAGAGTGCTCCAAACACCTTCAATTCGAGTGTTGTATTAGAGTTGTAAATGCCTTATTTTGTTTCCATCTAGATACACTATTAGTGTGGTCCAAACACGTTCAATTGGAGGGTTTTCTGAGCCTTGTAAATGCCCTATTATCTTGCTATATAGAGTTACTAATTGAGTGCTCGAAACACCTTCAATTGGATTGTTGTATTAGCGTTGTAAATACCCTATTATCTTGTCATCTGGAGACACTACTAGGGTGCTCCAAACACTTTCAAATGGAGTGTTGTATTAGGGTTGTAAATGCTCGATTATCTTGCCATCTGGAGACACTACTAGAGTGCTCCAAACACCTTCAATTGCAGTATTTTATTTGGGTTGTGAATGCCCTATTATCTTTCCATCTTGAAACACTACTAGAGTGCTCCAAACACTTTTAATTGGAGTATTATATTACGGTTGTTAATGCCCTATTATCTTGCCATCAAGAGACATTATTAGAGTGCTCTAAACAACTTCTATAGGAGTGTTGTATTGGAGCTGTAAGTACTTTATTATCTCGCCACCTAGAGACACTACTAGAGTGCTCCAAACACCTTCAATTGCAGTATTTTATTTGGGTTGTGAATGCCCTATTATCTTTCCATCTTGAAACACTACTAGAGTGCTCGAAACACTTTTAATTGGAGTATTATATTACGGTTGTAAATGCCCTATTATCTTGCCATCAAGAGACATTATTAGAGTGCTCTAAACAACTTCTATAGGAGTGTTGTATTGGAGCTGTAAGTACTTTATTATCTCGCCACCTAGAGACACTACTAGAGTGCTCCAAACTCCTTCAATTGGAGTGCTGTACTAGAGTTGTAAATGCTTTATTATTTCACCATCTGGAGACACTACTAGAGTGCCCCAAAAACCATCAATTGGAGTGTTGTATTAGTAGGGTTGTAGACGCTATTTTATCTTGCCATATAGAGACACAACTAGAGTGCCCCAAACACCTTCAATTCGAGTGTTGTAATAGGATAATAAATGGCATATTTTCTTGATATATAGAATCAATGAAAGAGTGCCACAAACAGCTTCAATTGAAGTCTTGTATTAGAGTTGTGAATACCCTATTATCTTGCTAAATAGAGTCACTACTAGAGTGAACCAAACATCTTTAATTGTAGTATTTTATTAGTGTTGTAAATGCCCTATTATCTTGCCATATGGAGACACTACTAGAGTTCTCCAAACTCCTTCAATTGGAGTGTTGTATTAGTTGGGTAGTAAGGGCTATTTCATATTGCCATATAGAGACACAACTGGAGTGCTCCAAACACCTTCAATTCGAGCATTGTATTAGGGTTGTAAATGCCATATTATCTTGCCATCTAGAGACACAACTGGAGTGCTCCAAACACATTCAATTGGAGTATTGTATTTGGGTTGTAAATGCCCTATTATGTTGCCATCTGGAGACACTACTCGAGTGCTCCAAACTGCTTCAATTCGAGTATTGTATAAGGGTTTAGGGTTTAGGGTTTAGGGTTTAGGGTTTAGGGTTTAGGGTTTAGGGTTTAGGGTTTAGGGTTTAGGGTTTAGGGTTTTTAGGGTTTAGGGTTTAGGGTTTAGGGTTTAGGGTTTAGGGTTTAGGGTTTAGGGTTTAGGGTTTAGGGTTTAGGGTTTAGGGTTTAGGGTTTAGGGTTTAGGGTTTAGGGTTTAGGGTTTAGGGTTTAGGGTTTAGGGTTTAGGGTTTAGGGTTTAGGGTTTAGGGTTTAGGGTTTAGGGTTTAGGGTTTAGGGTTTAGGGTTTAGGGTTTAGGGTTTAGGGTTTAGGGTTTAGGGTTTAGGGTTTAGGGTTTAGGGTTTAGGGTTTAGGGTTTAGGGTTTAGGGTTTAGGGTTTAGGGTTTAGGGTTTAGGGTTTAGGGTTTAGGGTTTAGGGTTTAGGGTTTAGGGTTTAGGGTTTAGGGTTTAGGGTTTAGGGTTTAGGGTTTAGGGTTTAGGGTTTAGGGTTTAGGGTTTAGGGTTTAGGGTTTAGGGTTTAGGGTTTAGGGTTTAGGGTTTAGGGTTTAGGGTTTAGGGTTTAGGGTTTAGGGTTTAGGGTTTAGGGTTTAGGGTTTAGGGTTTAGGGTTTAGGGTTTAGGGTTTAGGGTTTAGGGTTTAGGGTTTAGGGTTTAGGGTTTAGGGTTTAGGGTTTAGGGTTTAGGGTTTAGGGTTTAGGGTTTAGGGTTTAGGGTTTAGGGTTTAGGGTTTAGGGTTTAGGGTTTAGGGTTTAGGGTTTAGGGTTTAGGGTTTAGGGTTTAGGGTTTAGGGTTTAGGGTTTAGGGTTTAGGGTTTAGGGTTTAGGGTTTAGGGTTTAGGGTTTAGGGTTTAGGGTTTAGGGTTTAGGGTTTAGGGTTTAGGGTTTAGGGTTTAGGGTTTAGGGTTTAGGGTTTAGGGTTTAGGGTTTAGGGTTTAGGGTTTAGGGTTTAGGGTTTAGGGTTTAGGGTTTAGGGTTTAGGGTTTAGGGTTTAGGGTTTAGGGTTTAGGGTTTAGGGTTTAGGGTTTAGGGTTTAGGGTTTAGGGTTTAGGGTTTAGGGTTTAGGGTTTAGGGTTTAGGGTTTAGGGTTTAGGGTTTAGGGTTTAGGGTTTAGGGTTTAGGGTTTAGGGTTTAGGGTTTAGGGTTTAGGGTTTAGGGTTTAGGGTTTAGGGTTTAGGGTTTAGGGTTTAGGGTTTAGGGTTTAGGGTTTAGGGTTTAGGGTTTAGGGTTTAGGGTTTAGGGTTTAGGGTTTAGGGTTTAGGGTTTAGGGTTTAGGGTTTAGGGTTTAGGGTTTAGGGTTTAGGGTTTAGGGTTTAGGGTTTAGGGTTTAGGGTTTAGGGTTTAGGGTTTAGGGTTTAGGGTTTAGGGTTTAGGGTTTAGGGTTTAGGGTTTAGGGTTTAGGGTTTAGGGTTTAGGGTTTAGGGTTTAGGGTTTAGGGTTTAGGGTTTAGGGTTTAGGGTTTAGGGTTTAGGGTTTAGGGTTTAGGGTTTAGGGTTTAGGGTTTAGGGTTTAGGGTTTAGGGTTTAGGGTTTAGGGTTTAGGGTTTAGGGTTTAGGGTTTAGGGTTTAGGGTTTAGGGTTTAGGGTTTAGGGTTTAGGGTTTAGGGTTTAGGGTTTAGGGTTTAGGGTTTAGGGTTTAGGGTTTAGGGTTTAGGGTTTAGGGTTTAGGGTTTAGGGTTTAGGGTTTAGGGTTTAGGGTTTAGGGTTTAGGGTTTAGGGTTTAGGGTTTAGGGTTTAGGGTTTAGGGTTTAGGGTTTAGGGTTTAGGGTTTAGGGTTTAGGGTTTAGGGTTTAGGGTTTAGGGTTTAGGGTTTAGGGTTTAGGGTTTAGGGTTTAGGGTTTAGGGTTTAGGGTTTAGGGTTTAGGGTTTAGGGTTTAGGGTTTAGGGTTTAGGGTTTAGGGTTTAGGGTTTAGGGTTTAGGGTTTAGGGTTTAGGGTTTAGGGTTTAGGGTTTAGGGTTTAGGGTTTAGGGTTTAGGGTTTAGGGTTTAGGGTTTAGGGTTTAGGGTTTAGGGTTTAGGGTTTAGGGTTTAGGGTTTAGGGTTTAGGGTTTAGGGTTTAGGGTTTAGGGTTTAGGGTTTAGGGTTTAGGGTTTAGGGTTTAGGGTTTAGGGTTTAGGGTTTAGGGTTTAGGGTTTAGGGTTTAGGGTTTAGGGTTTAGGGTTTAGGGTTTAGGGTTTAGGGTTTAGGGTTTAGGGTTTAGGGTTTAGGGTTTAGGGTTTAGGGTTTAGGGTTTAGGGTTTAGGGTTTAGGGTTTAGGGTTTAGGGTTTAGGGTTTAGGGTTTAGGGTTTAGGGTTTAGGGTTTAGGGTTTAGGGTTTAGGGTTTAGGGTTTAGGGTTTAGGGTTTAGGGTTTAGGGTTTAGGGTTTAGGGTTTAGGGTTTAGGGTTTAGGGTTTAGGGTTTAGGGTTTAGGGTTTAGGGTTTAGGGTTTAGGGTTTAGGGTTTAGGGTTTAGGGTTTAGGGTTTAGGGTTTAGGGTTTAGGGTTTAGGGTTTAGGGTTTAGGGTTTAGGGTTTAGGGTTTAGGGTTTAGGGTTTAGGGTTTAGGGTTTAGGGTTTAGGGTTTAGGGTTTAGGGTTTAGGGTTTAGGGTTTAGGGTTTAGGGTTTAGGGTTTAGGGTTTAGGGTTTAGGGTTTAGGGTTTAGGGTTTAGGGTTTAGGGTTTAGGGTTTAGGGTTTAGGGTTTAGGGTTTAGGGTTTAGGGTTTAGGGTTTAGGGTTTAGGGTTTAGGGTTTAGGGTTTAGGGTTTAGGGTTTAGGGTTTAGGGTTTAGGGTTTAGGGTTTAGGGTTTAGGGTTTAGGGTTTAGGGTTTAGGGTTTAGGGTTTAGGGTTTAGGGTTTAGGGTTTAGGGTTTAGGGTTTAGGGTTTAGGGTTTAGGGTTTAGGGTTTAGGGTTTAGGGTTTAGGGTTTAGGGTTTAGGGTTTAGGGTTTAGGGTTTAGGGTTTAGGGTTTAGGGTTTAGGGTTTAGGGTTTAGGGTTTAGGGTTTAGGGTTTAGGGTTTAGGGTTTAGGGTTTAGGGTTTAGGGTTTAGGGTTTAGGGTTTAGGGTTTAGGGTTTAGGGTTTAGGGTTTAGGGTTTAGGGTTTAGGGTTTAGGGTTTAGGGTTTAGGGTTTAGGGTTTAGGGTTTAGGGTTTAGGGTTTAGGGTTTAGGGTTTAGGGTTTAGGGTTTAGGGTTTAGGGTTTAGGGTTTAGGGTTTAGGGTTTAGGGTTTAGGGTTTAGGGTTTAGGGTTTAGGGTTTAGGGTTTAGGGTTTAGGGTTTAGGGTTTAGGGTTTAGGGTTTAGGGTTTAGGGTTTAGGGTTTAGGGTTTAGGGTTTAGGGTTTAGGGTTTAGGGTTTAGGGTTTAGGGTTTAGGGTTTAGGGTTTAGGGTTTAGGGTTTAGGGTTTAGGGTTTAGGGTTTAGGGTTTAGGGTTTAGGGTTTAGGGTTTAGGGTTTAGGGTTTAGGGTTTAGGGTTTAGGGTTTAGGGTTTAGGGTTTAGGGTTTAGGGTTTAGGGTTTAGGGTTTAGGGTTTAGGGTTTAGGGTTTAGGGTTTAGGGTTTAGGGTTTAGGGTTTAGGGTTTAGGGTTTAGGGTTTAGGGTTTAGGGTTTAGGGTTTAGGGTTTAGGGTTTAGGGTTTAGGGTTTAGGGTTTAGGGTTTAGGGTTTAGGGTTTAGGGTTTAGGGTTTAGGGTTTAGGGTTTAGGGTTTAGGGTTTAGGGTTTAGGGTTTAGGGTTTAGGGTTTAGGGTTTAGGGTTTAGGGTTTAGGGTTTAGGGTTTAGGGTTTAGGGTTTAGGGTTTAGGGTTTAGGGTTTAGGGTTTAGGGTTTAGGGTTTAGGGTTTAGGGTTTAGGGTTTAGGGTTTAGGGTTTAGGGTTTAGGGTTTAGGGTTTAGGGTTTAGGGTTTAGGGTTTAGGGTTTAGGGTTTAGGGTTTAGGGTTTAGGGTTTAGGGTTTAGGGTTTAGGGTTTAGGGTTTAGGGTTTAGGGTTTAGGGTTTAGGGTTTAGGGTTTAGGGTTTAGGGTTTAGGGTTTAGGGTTTAGGGTTTAGGGTTTAGGGTTTAGGGTTTAGGGTTTAGGGTTTAGGGTTTAGGGTTTAGGGTTTAGGGTTTAGGGTTTAGGGTTTAGGGTTTAGGGTTTAGGGTTTAGGGTTTAGGGTTTAGGGTTTAGGGTTTAGGGTTTAGGGTTTAGGGTTTAGGGTTTAGGGTTTAGGGTTTAGGGTTTAGGGTTTAGGGTTTAGGGTTTAGGGTTTAGGGTTTAGGGTTTAGGGTTTAGGGTTTAGGGTTTAGGGTTTAGGGTTTAGGGTTTAGGGTTTAGGGTTTAGGGTTTAGGGTTTAGGGTTTAGGGTTTAGGGTTTAGGGTTTAGGGTTTAGGGTTTAGGGTTTAGGGTTTAGGGTTTAGGGTTTAGGGTTTAGGGTTTAGGGTTTAGGGTTTAGGGTTTAGGGTTTAGGGTTTAGGGTTTAGGGTTTAGGGTTTAGGGTTTAGGGTTTAGGGTTTAGGGTTTAGGGTTTAGGGTTTAGGGTTTAGGGTTTAGGGTTTAGGGTTTAGGGTTTAGGGTTTAGGGTTTAGGGTTTAGGGTTTAGGGTTTAGGGTTTAGGGTTTAGGGTTTAGGGTTTAGGGTTTAGGGTTTAGGGTTTAGGGTTTAGGGTTTAGGGTTTAGGGTTTAGGGTTTAGGGTTTAGGGTTTAGGGTTTAGGGTTTAGGGTTTAGGGTTTAGGGTTTAGGGTTTAGGGTTTAGGGTTTAGGGTTTAGGGTTTAGGGTTTAGGGTTTAGGGTTTAGGGTTTAGGGTTTAGGGTTTAGGGTTTAGGGTTTAGGGTTTAGGGTTTAGGGTTTAGGGTTTAGGGTTTAGGGTTTAGGGTTTAGGGTTTAGGGTTTAGGGTTTAGGGTTTAGGGTTTAGGGTTTAGGGTTTAGGGTTTAGGGTTTAGGGTTTAGGGTTTAGGGTTTAGGGTTTAGGGTTTAGGGTTTAGGGTTTAGGGTTTAGGGTTTAGGGTTTAGGGTTTAGGGTTTAGGGTTTAGGGTTTAGGGTTTAGGGTTTAGGGTTTAGGGTTTAGGGTTTAGGGTTTAGGGTTTAGGGTTTAGGGTTTAGGGTTTAGGGTTTAGGGTTTAGGGTTTAGGGTTTAGGGTTTAGGGTTTAGGGTTTAGGGTTTAGGGTTTAGGGTTTAGGGTTTAGGGTTTAGGGTTTAGGGTTTAGGGTTTAGGGTTTAGGGTTTAGGGTTTAGGGTTTAGGGTTTAGGGTTTAGGGTTTAGGGTTTAGGGTTTAGGGTTTAGGGTTTAGGGTTTAGGGTTTAGGGTTTAGGGTTTAGGGTTTAGGGTTTAGGGTTTAGGGTTTAGGGTTTAGGGTTTAGGGTTTAGGGTTTAGGGTTTAGGGTTTAGGGTTTAGGGTTTAGGGTTTAGGGTTTAGGGTTTAGGGTTTAGGGTTTAGGGTTTAGGGTTTAGGGTTTAGGGTTTAGGGTTTAGGGTTTAGGGTTTAGGGTTTAGGGTTTAGGGTTTAGGGTTTAGGGTTTAGGGTTTAGGGTTTAGGGTTTAGGGTTTAGGGTTTAGGGTTTAGGGTTTAGGGTTTAGGGTTTAGGGTTTAGGGTTTAGGGTTTAGGGTTTAGGGTTTAGGGTTTAGGGTTTAGGGTTTAGGGTTTAGGGTTTAGGGTTTAGGGTTTAGGGTTTAGGGTTTAGGGTTTAGGGTTTAGGGTTTAGGGTTTAGGGTTTAGGGTTTAGGGTTTAGGGTTTAGGGTTTAGGGTTTAGGGTTTAGGGTTTAGGGTTTAGGGTTTAGGGTTTAGGGTTTAGGGTTTAGGGTTTAGGGTTTAGGGTTTAGGGTTTAGGGTTTAGGGTTTAGGGTTTAGGGTTTAGGGTTTAGGGTTTAGGGTTTAGGGTTTAGGGTTTAGGGTTTAGGGTTTAGGGTTTAGGGTTTAGGGTTTAGGGTTTAGGGTTTAGGGTTTAGGGTTTAGGGTTTAGGGTTTAGGGTTTAGGGTTTAGGGTTTAGGGTTTAGGGTTTAGGGTTTAGGGTTTAGGGTTTAGGGTTTAGGGTTTAGGGTTTAGGGTTTAGGGTTTAGGGTTTAGGGTTTAGGGTTTAGGGTTTAGGGTTTAGGGTTTAGGGTTTAGGGTTTAGGGTTTAGGGTTTAGGGTTTAGGGTTTAGGGTTTAGGGTTTAGGGTTTAGGGTTTAGGGTTTAGGGTTTAGGGTTTAGGGTTTAGGGTTTAGGGTTTAGGGTTTAGGGTTTAGGGTTTAGGGTTTAGGGTTTAGGGTTTAGGGTTTAGGGTTTAGGGTTTAGGGTTTAGGGTTTAGGGTTTAGGGTTTAGGGTTTAGGGTTTAGGGTTTAGGGTTTAGGGTTTAGGGTTTAGGGTTTAGGGTTTAGGGTTTAGGGTTTAGGGTTTAGGGTTTAGGGTTTAGGGTTTAGGGTTTAGGGTTTAGGGTTTAGGGTTTAGGGTTTAGGGTTTAGGGTTTAGGGTTTAGGGTTTAGGGTTTAGGGTTTAGGGTTTAGGGTTTAGGGTTTAGGGTTTAGGGTTTAGGGTTTAGGGTTTAGGGTTTAGGGTTTAGGGTTTAGGGTTTAGGGTTTAGGGTTTAGGGTTTAGGGTTTAGGGTTTAGGGTTTAGGGTTTAGGGTTTAGGGTTTAGGGTTTAGGGTTTAGGGTTTAGGGTTTAGGGTTTAGGGTTTAGGGTTTAGGGTTTAGGGTTTAGGGTTTAGGGTTTAGGGTTTAGGGTTTAGGGTTTAGGGTTTAGGGTTTAGGGTTTAGGGTTTAGGGTTTAGGGTTTAGGGTTTAGGGTTTAGGGTTTAGGGTTTAGGGTTTAGGGTTTAGGGTTTAGGGTTTAGGGTTTAGGGTTTAGGGTTTAGGGTTTAGGGTTTAGGGTTTAGGGTTTAGGGTTTAGGGTTTAGGGTTTAGGGTTTAGGGTTTAGGGTTTAGGGTTTAGGGTTTAGGGTTTAGGGTTTAGGGTTTAGGGTTTAGGGTTTAGGGTTTAGGGTTTAGGGTTTAGGGTTTAGGGTTTAGGGTTTAGGGTTTAGGGTTTAGGGTTTAGGGTTTAGGGTTTAGGGTTTAGGGTTTAGGGTTTAGGGTTTAGGGTTTAGGGTTTAGGGTTTAGGGTTTAGGGTTTAGGGTTTAGGGTTTAGGGTTTAGGGTTTAGGGTTTAGGGTTTAGGGTTTAGGGTTTAGGGTTTAGGGTTTAGGGTTTAGGGTTTAGGGTTTAGGGTTTAGGGTTTAGGGTTTAGGGTTTAGGGTTTAGGGTTTAGGGTTTAGGGTTTAGGGTTTAGGGTTTAGGGTTTAGGGTTTAGGGTTTAGGGTTTAGGGTTTAGGGTTTAGGGTTTAGGGTTTAGGGTTTAGGGTTTAGGGTTTAGGGTTTAGGGTTTAGGGTTTAGGGTTTAGGGTTTAGGGTTTAGGGTTTAGGGTTTAGGGTTTAGGGTTTAGGGTTTAGGGTTTAGGGTTTAGGGTTTAGGGTTTAGGGTTTAGGGTTTAGGGTTTAGGGTTTAGGGTTTAGGGTTTAGGGTTTAGGGTTTAGGGTTTAGGGTTTAGGGTTTAGGGTTTAGGGTTTAGGGTTTAGGGTTTAGGGTTTAGGGTTTAGGGTTTAGGGTTTAGGGTTTAGGGTTTAGGGTTTAGGGTTTAGGGTTTAGGGTTTAGGGTTTAGGGTTTAGGGTTTAGGGTTTAGGGTTTAGGGTTTAGGGTTTAGGGTTTAGGGTTTAGGGTTTAGGGTTTAGGGTTTAGGGTTTAGGGTTTAGGGTTTAGGGTTTAGGGTTTAGGGTTTAGGGTTTAGGGTTTAGGGTTTAGGGTTTAGGGTTTAGGGTTTAGGGTTTAGGGTTTAGGGTTTAGGGTTTAGGGTTTAGGGTTTAGGGTTTAGGGTTTAGGGTTTAGGGTTTAGGGTTTAGGGTTTAGGGTTTAGGGTTTAGGGTTTAGGGTTTAGGGTTTAGGGTTTAGGGTTTAGGGTTTAGGGTTTAGGGTTTAGGGTTTAGGGTTTAGGGTTTAGGGTTTAGGGTTTAGGGTTTAGGGTTTAGGGTTTAGGGTTTAGGGTTTAGGGTTTAGGGTTTAGGGTTTAGGGTTTAGGGTTTAGGGTTTAGGGTTTAGGGTTTAGGGTTTAGGGTTTAGGGTTTAGGGTTTAGGGTTTAGGGTTTAGGGTTTAGGGTTTAGGGTTTAGGGTTTAGGGTTTAGGGTTTAGGGTTTAGGGTTTAGGGTTTAGGGTTTAGGGTTTAGGGTTTAGGGTTTAGGGTTTAGGGTTTAGGGTTTAGGGTTTAGGGTTTAGGGTTTAGGGTTTAGGGTTTAGGGTTTAGGGTTTAGGGTTTAGGGTTTAGGGTTTAGGGTTTAGGGTTTAGGGTTTAGGGTTTAGGGTTTAGGGTTTAGGGTTTAGGGTTTAGGGTTTAGGGTTTAGGGTTTAGGGTTTAGGGTTTAGGGTTTAGGGTTTAGGGTTTAGGGTTTAGGGTTTAGGGTTTAGGGTTTAGGGTTTAGGGTTTAGGGTTTAGGGTTTAGGGTTTAGGGTTTAGGGTTTAGGGTTTAGGGTTTAGGGTTTAGGGTTTAGGGTTTAGGGTTTAGGGTTTAGGGTTTAGGGTTTAGGGTTTAGGGTTTAGGGTTTAGGGTTTAGGGTTTAGGGTTTAGGGTTTAGGGTTTAGGGTTTAGGGTTTAGGGTTTAGGGTTTAGGGTTTAGGGTTTAGGGTTTAGGGTTTAGGGTTTAGGGTTTAGGGTTTAGGGTTTAGGGTTTAGGGTTTAGGGTTTAGGGTTTAGGGTTTAGGGTTTAG
>CAXKVJ010000075.1:0-19560 GCA_964058855.1 Carex pendula | reverse complement strand
CGGACGGGGTATCGCCAAGTAATTAATTGGTATGCAGCCGATTAATTGAAATTATACGAATAATTTAACATTTTTATTAAATTTATGTATATATCATAATTTATTAAAAATAATTTATTTAACTCATTAAACTTATCAAATAAACTTAATTTAACTTAGTTTCATTATTATAACATGACATTACGTTTATATTTTCTTAACGCATAAGAATTTTTATGTGTGAGTAACACATTTATTTAATGAAAAAATAAATTCAAGAATTAAGTATTTTCAAATACTAATAACATATTATTTGAAAGAAATGAAACATTCCAACATAAAATCACTAAATTTAGTTTATGATAATAATTTAGTTTCATGAATAAACATGTCGTACTAATTGAAAAAATTATATTAGTAAGTGAGAAAATTATATGGTATATAAATAATAGAAAAAATAATCAATTTCAATGTAAGTAAGAAGAAAAAAAAAATATATAAAAATATTGGATGTATGTCCAAGCACAAATAAAACTCCAAAATATGATTTATAAAACTTATTATCATACACTATCACAAAAGAAAAGTTAATGTAAAAAATAAATATTTATTGGAATAAATAGAAATAAACGAGAATAAACGGGAATAAACGAATGATTAAAGGGTAAAATGGCCGATTAATCGTTTTCATCCGCAAACATGCATCCGTTAAGTATATTCGTAATGGTTTTGCCACTGTTAACGATTAATAGGCTGATTAAACGGTCTTAATGGCCCTTTTTTACAACACTGGGTGAAACTCTAAAATTTAGGGGTGTAAGCAGTCGGATACAGATCAGATAGTGGTCAAGCTGTATCTTTATCCTTTATAATTTTTCAGATTCGGATACGAATACGGATATTTTCAGGATAAGAATCGGATTAAACACTATGGATTATATGTATCAGATATCATACGGAGATATCGTACGGATATGGATAGAATCTGAATATAATTCAGATAAATAAATATAATTCACTAATGTACAATCTAGCAAAAAATAACATTTAAATATATTTTTTTCATTCATAAATTAGATCTAATATTTTTCATAATAAGTTTGTTGGTTACAAAATATACATCATATTTTCAAAGCATTAGTCATTAATTATATCATAGTGTTATATTATTCATCAAAATATATATGTATATGCCGTTTAATAAATAATTACTATAAATATGTAGTTTAATAAATCATTACTATAAATATGCAATTTAATAAATTAATTTAAAAATATATAATACATTTGTTATGGTTTAAGAGTGTAAACGGTCAGATACTGATAGCTACAGATAGTTAAAAATCTTACCGTATTCTTATCCATTATAAATTTTTGGATACGGATATAGATACAGATAGGATAATTTAAGTATTTTTTGCGGATTCGAATGAAATCGATAATATCCAATCTGTTCATATCCCTATTAAAATTGGAGACGAACAATAATCACAGCTAGTTATATTTCTTTGAAAATAGATGAAATACAATATAATTTGATTTAGAAAGACTACAACAAATAACCCGGATCAACATTTTTCAGGTCGGATTTTTCGTGGCTGTAAGAAAAATTAATATATTTCTTTATGTGTTATTGTAAAAAAATAAAAATGATTAGATTCTGAGTTATTGATTCCGATTCAAAAGTCATGTCTATGCTATATTACTCGGATACTCTAGATTAGGAGTCGTACCCGTGTCGGATACGTATCGGATACCGATACGCACCTGATACGTATCCGATACGCACCTGATACGTATCCGATACGCCAGCTGGTGTATCCTTACTTAGCTGATACGGTCACCGATACTCTATTGACACCCACAGATATGGCTAGATACTCTCAGATACGGTCGCAGATACTGCAGATCGAACCAGCGCCGCGCCAGAGCCCGTAGACTGCGCACCGCCGCACCCGTGGACCAAGCGCCGCTCTTGTGGACCGTGTCTGTGAACCACTGCAAATCTCAATTTTTTCTGCTTGAAGCGGGATTCGAACTGGGATCTTCCCAGTTGGTGTCAAAAGTGATATCCACTACACTAAGGTATCATATGTTATTTCTTCTAGATAAATATAGTATTTAACTTATACTTAGATTAAGTCTTAATTTTTTTCTACAAATTTAATTTAAATTATGATTATCTAAATATAATATATAAAATAAAAAAATAAATATATATAATAGGCATATCGTATCCTAAAACAAGCGAAACTATACTCAAATTGGCTTAAAATACGCTAATTGCAGTAAAAAATTACTAAAATATGCTAATTACAGGAAAACTTTGGACTAAAAAAATTAAAATTAAATTTGGTAGCTTAATTATCACTAATTACATCTAATTTGATACCTACATTAACACTAATTATTACTAAATTGGTACCGTAATTAATTAACCCTATTGAAAACTAAATTATATGAATTTGGTACCTTACTAACTTAATTGGACTAATCTACAACTATTTTTACACTACTAATAAAATTTTAAAAAATATAGAAACTTACTTGTAAATATGGTGAAGAGAGGAGAAATTTTGGTGAAAATTCGAGTGGGAGGAGGGTTGGATTTTAAGAAAATGAATTTTGAGGAGAGAGAAATCACCGCTCACACCCTTATAAAGCCTCGGGCCGTGAATTTTTTCCAGTTTCCAATTAAAAATTCGGGCCATGAGTTTTTTTTCTAGTTCCAATTAAAAATCCGAGCTGTTGATTTTTTTTCACAGTTCCAAAAAATTCAGGCCGTAGATTTTTTTCACGATTTGAGTATTTTTAAATTTTTTTAAAAGCCTGGTTATTATTATTAATATGTTTTGTAAAGTGGTTCTCTAATTTTCCATTTATTAATTATGGTTTCCGAAAAAAAATTTCGAACCTAATAGTAGGCATCGGACCTACTCCTATCTCTGTATTTATTGTGGGGGAAGCGGTTCCTTAAAAGTTAAGCGTCAGACGAACTCCGAAGCTGCAGGAAATATTATTTATTTTCAGACCAATAATAACACTTGTTCAGTCAAAAAGAAAAATTAAAAATTAACCAGGCTTTTAAAAATTAAAAATTAAAAATTAAAAAAAAAAATTGTCAGACCAATAATAACACTTGTTCAGTCAAACTACTAATAATTATTTCTTTAGAAAAATTAAAAAGTTTACTTTATCTTTACGTTGAAATTATTTCTTCAGTCAAAAAGAAAATTGAATAGGAAAGAAAGTAAGAGGAAGAATGAAGGAAGAAAAAAATAGGGAAGTGCGACGCAGAAAAGAGAAAAGAGGAGTCGGGTTAAGAAAATTAAATAAACAGGGAGACCGAGCGAAAAAAAAAGCAGGAAGGGATCTACTGTGGCCGCAGATGGAAAAAAAAAATTTTAAAAAAATAAAAAAATAAAAAAATAAAAAAACCTTGGAGACCGGACGGACCGTCCGGTCTGGGAAAAAAAAAATTTCGCAGATCTTCTGTGGCAACTTTAGTGAAAAATTAAAAAAAAATTAAAAAAACGAAAAAAAAAAGTGGAGACCGAACGGTCCGTCCGGTCCGAAGAAAAAAAAAATGGAGACCGGTCGGACCGTCCGGTCTTTATGATTTTTGAAAAAAAAAAAGCAATCATATTGGTTCCCTAATTTTTCATTTATTAATTATGGTTTCCGAAAAAAATTCTAGGTTCGATGGGCTCTTTTACCGTACGATCAGCATTAAGATCTGTGTACACGAAAATTGATAAAAACTCGCACGGATTTTAATACAGAGTGCACGACTCTTGATGCAATTGGATGGTCACAACACCCATCGAACCAAAGTAGGTCCAATGAGCATCGGACCTACTCCGACTCCATAAATACTAACTTAGCTTATAACTTATTTACAGTAACAATTAATTCTTTACAAGTAACAACTCAGAGCCAAATATTTCGTTAACTGTATGCCTGAGCTTGATCTCCCAGGCTCATATCTAAATCGGTGTGTATTGGATTAGACGATAGGAGAAATGGAGAATTGATTTGTGTTTTATTCCCAAACAATCACCTATGCTTGATCGCTTACCTCACAATCGTTGTATTTCATTAAAAAATAAACCTACTTTTAAAAAAGATATTTTTGTATTTTATTATTTTAAGTAAGAATTTAACTATGATTAACTTTAGAATTTTGATATAATACACATATAAAAAAATAATTTTAAGAGTTAAGAGATAAATTAGATATATTCAAATATTAATGGGTATATAGAGATTCAAGAAATCCCGATTTTTTTTTATAAATATCCAAAAAAATAATTAAATTAAAAAAACTAACCAAAGTTGCACTGGATTTCGAAATCTACCTAAACCGCAATTTTTTTTGGGGTAATTAAGTCTAAAACCACAAAAAAAATTTGCTGTTTTGGAATTCCAAAACTGCAATTTTTTTTTTTTTGCGGTTTTTCCAAAACCAACGGCTAAAAAAAAGAAACCCGCAAAAAATATTTGCGGTTACAAACTTTTTTTATTTAAATAGAAATATTTATAATTTATTTACTTTTTGTATTGAAATATTAGAAATATGTAATATATTTCTTTAAAAATAGATGAAATACTATAAAATTTGATTTATTAGAAAGACTATTACAAATGACTCGGATCAATATTTTTTATGCCGAACTTTTTGCGGCTGTAAAAAAAATTAATATATTTCTTTATGTGTTATTGAAAAAAAATAAAAATATTTGAATTCTCAGTTATTGATCCCGTTTCAAAAGTGACTTCTAAGTAAATATATAAAACATTGTCATCCTTCTAGTACATTTAATTTCTAAAAAATTATATATATTTTTGAAAAAATATTTAAGCTATTTACTAATTGTTATTAAAAAGAATTCTCAAAATAGATACAACTTTTTATAAATTAAATGTACTAAAAGGATCACAATATTTTCTGTATTACCTAGAAGTGACTTTTAAACCGGGATCAATAACTCAGAATCAAAGCATTTTTATTTTTTTTTCCAATAACTAATAAAGGAATATATTAATTTTTCTTACTGCTGCAAAAAATCCAGCAAGAAAAATATTGATTCGGGTTATTTATAGCAGTCTTTCTAATAAATCAAACTATATAGTATTCCATCTATTTTCAAATAAATATATTAAATATTTCTAATATTTGGATACAAAAAATAAATAAATTACAAATGTTTCTATTTAAATAAAAAAATCTGAATTTTTTTAAAATGAGTTTGTAACCGCAAATTTTTTTTGCGTTTTTTTTTAACCGCCAGTTTTGGTAAAACTGCAAATTTTTTTTTGCAGTTTCAGACTAAATTACTACAATTTTTTTTGCAGTTTGGATAGATTTCGAAATCCAGTGCAACTTTGATTAGTTTTTTAAATTTTATTATTTTTTTTGGATATTTATAAAAAATAGGCAAGAAATATGTAAGGTATACACAAAATTAATTCTAATGTTTTATTTGTTTTAGAATCCGTACTGTAACAGAGCATAGATCCTCTCAAAAAAAAAAAAAAAAAAAAAAAGGGCATAGAGAAAAGAGGAGAAAGAAGTAAAAAACAAGATCTAATTGTTTTTTTTTTTTTTGATTTAAAGTCCGTAGGCAGATACAAAAGACCACATGCATTACAGAATGTCAGGCTTAATGCTTCCTAACAAAAAACACCAAAACCATGAATTATAAAATTGCATTCTCTTGCTCCAGTTCTATCATTGAACCAGTCCTTGTTGATCAAAACATAGGGAAGGTATATCCCATATATTTTCATCCATGCTCCCTTGCCTTCTTTGCTAAGTAATCAGCTACGTCATTTTGGCTTCTCAGTGACATAACAAATCGCCATCATTTTTCTACGCCGAATTCGCATCCTCAGAAAAATCTGAGCCATTCAGTCTTTTTGCACGAATCTCAATACGCATTAAACTGGCACCGTCCAGGCAAAGTTTTAATGCAAACCTGAATTGTCAGAACAGAAATGATTTTCTTGGGATTTGGTTCCTCGCAGAGGATTTGATTCCTCGCCTGTTTCTATGGGTGTTCATTGGATCTGGTTTATTTGATTTTGAATCGAACCGAATTAGTTTGAATTAAACGGTTTTTTTTTTTTTTTTTTGATTTAATAGTTCAGTTCGATTTGATTTTTAAAATTGAATTATAACTTCGGTTCAGTTCGGTTTGAAAATTTTCAAAACCGAAATTATCGAACCGACTGAACTTTTATATATTATAAATTTCGTCCGGACGGTCCCGGTTTATTTCTTAATACCCCGATTTATTTCTTAATTAATTATTTTAAATATTTTGATTTATTTCTTATAATTCTCAGTTTATTTCTTAATACCCCTATTTATTTCTTAATATACTTCGGTTTATTATAAATCAATTGCTTTAAATAAAAAATTAATATATTTCAGTTTGAACCGAATAAACCGAAATAAAACTTTGATTCGGTTCGGTTCTATTTTTGAAACCGAATTATAACTTTGGTTTACCTAGTTCGGTTCGGTTGAAATCGAACCGAACCGATGAACACCCATAGAAACAGGCGAGTCGAACTCCCAGCTTTCAACCCCCCTATCTTAAAAAAAAAAATTCCTGCAGCTTCGGAGTTCTGACGCTTAACTTTTAAGGAACCGCTTCCCAAATGTTTTCTCCATTTAACGTTGGCTTAAGACACGCTCTAACAGTATACATGTTTGACATGGAGACAATTATATACAGCGGAAAAAATTTAAAAAATATATATATTTCTTTAAGATCAGTTACCGCCCATATATATTTCTAAACGGAAATATCAGATATCGCATTTTAGGAAAGGGCTGCTGCTTCTCTTTTCTTTCCTGAGGTCGGCTTGTGTGGGACTGTGGGGGTACTAACTACTAACTGCTACTCGGCAATGGAACGGTAAGTCTTAATAGTCTATCAGAACCGTTTAATATAATTTTCATATTAAAATATGTGCTGGAGAGATTGACTAAGGTTATTGTGGTATGATCAAGATCTTGATATTATCAATTCATTTTTTGCAATTTTTAAAATTCAAAATATCGATCTAAAGTGTTTAACGTGTTCTCCATATTTAAATATGCTTGGAGACCAAATTTTATATTTAAATGTGATCATATTATATACTTGAAAGACTAATCTGTCTACTCAGAAAGCACCCCTTGTATAGTGCGAATATATTCAGAGGGAGGAAAATAATCAGGCCTATGTACTTGCAAATTTGTCTCGTGCTCAAAGAATATCATTTGAAGGATATACTTACCCAGTTACCCTCTGTTTAGGAATATGTAATTGGGGATGCAGGGATATAGTTGGGATATAGTTGTGATAGGTGTTACTGGTTTTTAATGTTTTTACTGTTTTTACTGGCACTCTGTATAGACTGTAATCTTTCTTTTAAAATGCATGATGTGTAACACCTGTACTCTCTTATATTAATTAATAAAATTTTCCCAAGGGCTTCAAACCCAAAAAAGAAAAAAGAAAAGAACTCATTGACCTTTTTCCCCTTCTATTGCAGAGTTTGGCTTGTCACTGGCAGAGGAATTGCAAACATGATAAAAGAAACTGCTCAATCAAGCAAACAAATAAATGAACTGTGTCCAGAAGCAAATCGGGAATGCCCCAGCTGTAATCATCATGTGATCAAGAATAGTGATGTAAGTTTTGTAACATTCTAATAATGCACTTATCTCCTGGTGCATAATATGGCTTACAATTTGAGTTAGACTTCATTGAGTTTTGGTTGAAGAAAAATAAAATAAAATAAACAAATACGCAAAGTACTGCAATTATAAGAAAAATGAAATATGTGGAAACCCTAATTACATACTTGTGTGATATGGTAGCTGCAAATTAAACTTTTTCATATAGCTTGTCTATCCTACATAAAATTGGTTTTTTTAGAGCTAAGTGCATAAATGGTTAAAACAGTTGGTTGAGTTAAAGCCTTGTTTATGTCAGTAATCGCATTTTTAATTCGCTTATCTTTTTTTTTTTTTGAAGGTTGACATAAATAAATGCCAACAAATGCATTGATAAGAAAATTTTATACACAGGGCCCTATATTTATCCTTTTAAGCTACTGAAATATATACAAATTTACATAAAATGATCTTCTCTATTTACACCGCACGCGTCGCTTATCTTTTCTTTATATCAGGTAAACAACGAATGGCCAGGCCTCCCGGCTGGTGTGAAGTTCGATCCATCGGATCTTGAACTCGCAAACCACCTTGAAGATAAGGTGGGTATGGGTAACTCAAAGCCGCATAAGTTCATCGATTATTTCATTCATACTCTTGAGGAGGACCATGGTATTTGCTACACACACCCGGAAAATCTCCCAGGTAATGATGCATAATGCTTGCTTTGTGCCTTTGTTAGCTTAATAAAATGTGCATTTGACTCTTTTTGTTTTATAATCACTTCCCAGGCATCAAGAAGGATGGAAACTATGCTCATTTTTTTCATAAGATCTCTAATGCGCATGCCAGTGGAAACCGCAAGCGCCGAAAGATCAACACCGAGGATAGCAGGAGCATCTCAGTTGAGCATGTTAGGTGAGTTGCAAAATATATAGTTTCTCTAGAAGCCTAAGGTAATAGATATATAGAAGCTGGTTTTAAATATTGTGTTCTTAATTATATAATCTATTACTATCTCTAATGTTCTATGGACTAGACCCTTATTTTTTCTCAAAAAAAAAAAACTCTAATGTTCTCTTAACACTTGCACTCATAAAAACAAAGTAGTTGTTTAAATTAATTTGCGTTGTATCTTTGAAAGTCATATTTCATTATCTACTAGGTGGCGCAAGACTGGGGAGTCAAAACCAATTATTGACAATGGCAATCATAAAGGCTGGAAGAAAGTAATGGTTTTGTACAGGAACGCACAAAAGGGGTGCAAGTGCAAGTCTATTAAAACCAATTGGGTTATGCATCAGTACCATTTGGGTAAAGAAGAGAGAGAAAAAGACAGCCAAATGGTCGTTTCAAAGATTTTTTATCAATTGGTCAAAGAAAAGGAGAAGAAGAATGAAGATGACAATATTGCCCTTCATGCAGCTACTGTGAGTCCCAGTATACCCATGGTGAATGCTTCCCAGACGCAATGTCAGAAGAAAACTAGCCATGTTGAACTACCAGTGCAGAATGTGGAGCTCAAGAATGTTCAGGTGTGACCTTATTGCTCTAGTTGCTCTTATTGCTGCAATAGACTTGAAGTGCAATAAGATGTTACAAGAATTGCTGTGTTACTACTGTTTTTTT
The DNA here is from genome assembly GCA_964058855.1 of Carex pendula. Lineage (NCBI taxonomy): Eukaryota > Viridiplantae > Streptophyta > Magnoliopsida > Poales > Cyperaceae > Carex > Carex pendula. The sequence continues at coordinate 10,280 of CAXKVJ010000075.1, read as the reverse complement.
TTTTTTTTTTTTTTTTTTGGGGGGGGGGGGGGTCAAGTAATTAATAAGTGTTTACATTCTTAATTACAAGAAGACAGGAAAAGCGTAGAAAATACACAACAATTAGATGCGAGAATTTCTCTACTTTTATAGGTTCAACATAATGCAAAGTAAATTAATTGCTCAAGTACTATAAGGATGATGCTGATGTATATATCTTTAAAACATGATATGCAGCATCAAGAACAACCCATATCGCCAGTTGTGCCTCTGAATAATATTGAAGGAAGCTCTGTTTGGTGGGAATATGAGCTTCGAGCTGTTGAAGAACCTGACCTAAATATAGAAGACCATTCATTTGAAAGAATTGAGGGTATGGTTGGTAAATATAATTTTAAAAATTTGCTACCAAAATCATGGAGGTTATTTCAAGTTGATGATTAACTCATAATATAAATCTAGGGTAAGTTTCGTTGGAGGTCACTAAAAATTGTTCTTAATTTATCACAATTGGTCACTAAAGTTTAATTTGTCCCTCTATAGCTATTGAACCATTTATTTGTTTTAATAAAGTCACTTTATAATTAACTTTTTCATCCAAAATACCAATGAAATAATACATAGTTTAGAGTTATTATCACATCTATTACATAGTTTAGAGAATATAACCTTGGTAATTAATGTTCCATTCTAATTACCAATATTATGGACCATTTAGTGTAATTATCATACCTATTACATTGTTTTACAATTCGACTCCTGAACATGAAAAAATTATAAAAATGATAAAAACTCGAGGAACAAAATGATAAAAATTATCGAATTCACGAACAATACAATAATCCAATCTAATTCATTAAGTGATTGATCCATTTCTCCCAGATGGTAGGATGGATCCATATTATGGTCGATCTGATGTTAGCTCGCCTCCAGATCTTGACATCTCTGTAAGACAAATGCTTCCATTTTCTTATTATTTATGGTTTTACTAAATGTTTTTGTTAGTTATCCACAACAGGTAGTGCTTCTACTTGTGAAATTTTTCCCAACCTGTAATGTGAACCAAATACGTACCAAGAATGCCAACTACTACTGAAGAAAGATAATTGAAAATAACAATCATTAATTGTGTATTTATGGCAGACAAAATTAGAACCAATCAATTTAAAAGAATGCTATTTTAAATTTTTTGTTGCATGTGAATCATCCTTGCGAGTTAGTAAAAAATGCCCTAATAATCATGGTTATGAAAATTGGCCGATACCGAGTCAACTCGGTATTGGACGGGACCGGTCCGAGTTTCATCCGAGTCTTACGCTTATGCAATTTTTGAGCAAAAATCGGATGAACAGTGCTTGACTCGGCCGAGTCATCCGATTTTCCGACTGAGTCAAGCCGAGTTAGACCGAGTTGAGCCAAGTCAAGCCGATTTTTTCTGAGTTAACTTGGTTTTGCAAGTTACATGCAAAAACCCTACAAAATCAACGGTGAATCAAAACAATCGGCCAAATTTCATCTAATTCTCTTGCATTAAGAGCAAAATTAAACTGTTTTGATAATTCAATCGAATCAATTTCGTATTTTACCATGGCTGTCGAAGTGATTTGGGGAAACAGATGTTCGCGACTCAGAGAAAAGACTAGAGAGAACGCTTTATACATTATAAAATACTAAGTAGACTTGGTCTATGTTAGGTGTATTGTTTTTTTTATAAATATAAATTGTTTCACGGTAGACCATGTTCATACAAGTTATTATATAGATAAGTTGATCGGCACAGGAATGAGATTTGCTGCTTGCTAAATTCCTGCTATCCCCTACTCTTCTCTCTACTTCTCTCCTCTTTCTCTCTCTCCTCTCTCTACCTTTGAAGAGAGAGCTAGAGAGAAAAGTGAAGAGCAGGATGCAGCTATTCTTATTAGAATAGCAGCAGATTCGGATCCATAGACACAAATTGTTATAATGCTTTACTTAATAAACAATAACTACAGCTATTGGCACCCGGATTCAACTCTGCTCCTTTTCTTGAGAAAAAGGAGCACCCTTCTATTCTTCAATTTGAACCGTTCAAAATCAATCAAACGGCTCCAATTACATCTGATTCATTTTAATAGATTATATTGATACAAAAGAAAAAAAGTAATGGGAGCCGTTTGATCGATTTTGAACGGTTCAAATTGAAGAATAGGAGGGTGCTCCTTTTCTCAAGAAAAGGAGCAGATTTGAATCCATTGACACCCGATATATATATTTTTTATTATTTGATGAATTTTTATTATTTTTATTATTTGATGAAAGGATGAAAGTATGGAATTACTATGTTATAAATTTAATTGTTATGAAAAAATAAAATAGAAATTAAAATTTTATTTTTCTCTTGTAAATATTAGTTATGTTTTTATTATTTTATCTATTTTATTTCAAAATTAAATATTTTTTTAAGTAATTACTATACAAAATTTGATTCTTATGACATTCAGGCTCAGTACAATAATTATCTAGCCAGGTCATCATAGTTTTTTTACGGTAAAAATATATTCTGCTTATATTAATATTGTATTAATGAATTATTTTGAGTATAATATTTTGTCTTAATATTTTTTTTAACAAATTTTTTTTATCAATTTTTTCTTGCCTTTTGGCGATAAAAATCCGAGTTACCGATCCGATTCTTCCGATTTCGGCCGATTCATCCGATTCCTATTCCACGGTCAAGAACCCGATTCCGATTTCGATTCCAAGTTTTAGAACCATGCTAATAATCAATTAGGGTATGTACCATGCTTGGATAGACATGGGAACGCATATAAGTAACAGGAGCAGGGTTTTGTTTAATTCTGAAGTACCTAAAATAAGAACAAAGAGTATATGCAAAAGTAGAAGCATTAAAGATTTTTGTTGCAAATATGTTGCAAAGAGAAAGTACCTTTCTACGTACTGAGGCAATCCAAATCAAGCCCTAATTAAGCTTTGAACATTTGAAAGGCAGTGAATAAGCTTGGGTACCCTAGTAACATATTGATCCTTCCTGCAGCCACATATTTCAAAGATTTTTTATCAACTAGGCAAAGAAAAGGAGAAGGATAAAGCTGACAATTTAGTCCTTCATGCAGCCACTGTGAGTCCCAGTATGCCCATGCAGAATGTGGAGCACGTGGATGTTCAGGTATGATACTTATTGCTCTAATTGCTCTTATTGATGCAATATACTTGAAGTGTAATAAGATCTTACAAGATTTGCTGTGTTACCTATTGCTTATTTTTATGCTAGTAATTAATAAGTTTTTACATACTTACAAGAAAAGAGGAAAAGCGTAGAAAATACACAACAATTAGATGCAACAAATTGTTCGAGTACTATTAGGATGATACTGATATATCTTTAAAACATGATATGCAGCATCAGAAACAACCGACATCGCCAGTTGTGCGTCTGAATAATGAAGGAAGCTCTGTTTGGTGGGAATATGAGCTTCAAGCTGTTGAAGAACCTGACCTAAATATAGCAGACCATTCATTTGAAAGAATTCAGGGTATGGTTGGTAAATATAATTTTAAAACTTTGCTACCAAAATCATGAAGGATATTTGAAGTTGATAATTAATTCATAATATAAATCTAGGGTAAATTTCGTTGCAGATTACTGATTAAACTTTGTTCTTAATTTATCACAAATTGGTCAATAAAGTTTGATTTGTCCCTCTATTGCAACTTTTCATCTAAAATACTAATGGAATAATACATAGTTTAGAGTAATTATCATATCTATTACATAGTTTAGAGAATTTAACCTTGGTAATTAGTGTTCCATTATAGCTACCAATATTATGGACCATTTAGAGTAATTATCATACATATTACATAGTTTTACAATTCAAGTCCTCAACTTGAATAATTTATAAAAATGATAAAAGTTCGAGGAACAAAATGATATAAATTATCGAATTCATGAACAATACAATAATCCCATCTAATTCATGAAGTGCTCGATCCATTTCTCCTAGATGGTATGACGGATGCATATTATGGTCAATCTGATCTTCGGTGTGAAAATCTTAGCTCGCTTCCAGATCTTGACATCTCTGTATGACAAATGCATCAATTTTCTTATTATTTATGGTTTTAGTAAAAGTTTTTGTTAGTTATCCATAACTGGGAGTGCCTACTAGTGAAAATTTTCCCAATCTGTAATGTGAACCAAATACCTAGAATGCCAACTATTACTGAAGTTAATATGCTAGTAGCCAAGGAAACAAGTTAAACAGGAAAGAAGAAGCAAGTAGCCAAGGAAGATTAGAAAAAAATTTAAAATAACATAAAGGGAAACAGAAATCAATATGCTATATTATCCTAATTTGTATTGGTGATTTCATTTTTTCTATCTCCTTTTTAAACTGTGCATGTCAGTCATAGTTGACAGATGTGTGACGTTTACTATTTATATTGGAAAATAATTAATGTATATAATTTTAATTTATTTTACTATGATGGTAATTGGTAGGAACTACCATTTGGCTCTGAAGATAGCATCTCTTCCTGGTGGCTGGCCAATTAATAGTTTTGTACAAGTGCACGAAGCAAAACGAGAAAACAGAGACCCAACTTTTGTGTGTTCATTTGGGTCTCGTGGCAGGTTCTGTGTGTGTGTATATATAGGACTACAAATACAATTCCGCAACCTGTTATTTAGTTAGATATAGGACTACAATTAAGATACTCTTTTGCTTGCAGCAAAGGGGTTTGTGGTTTCTTATGAGGAATCCAATATATATTTTGTTCAATTAGTTATATATATATAAGTGTTTGTGGTTTCTTATGAGGAATCCAATACATTTTTCCAGTGTTCTAAATAGCGCGTGGCGCTATAGTGTTTTTGGACCCTAAACTCTAAGTTATGGCATTAAAATACGCTGAGCTATGGACGCTATAGCGGTAATAGCGGTCCGTTATCCAATCTGTTAACCGCTATTTGAATTTATATGTGGATCGCTAATATTTTTTTTTTTTTTTTTTTGCTAATAATGTTATTGGTAAATTTCTAAATTGAGCCGGATATCTATTGTAGGCCCTTTAATTTCTATTAATCTTAGGTTAAAAAATATTATGAAAAAAATTATGTTATTCATTGTTATAATTAGATAAATATTATAAACTTTGGTATTTTTCAATAATATTTATATAACAAATAATCCATTACATTGAAGAACCTCACTTAATTAATTGAAAGAAAAAAAAAAAGGAACGAACGGCCAAAATAATCAAACCTCTCAATCCTACCCGAATTAATTTGCCAATTTGTGGGCAAGTTCATTCTCTCCTCCTGCAACAATTTGCACTTAAACCCCTCATACATCCTCATAATATTCCACATTACATTGAACAACCTCACTTAATTAAACATGAAAAGTGGAAAATAATATTCAATGTAATCAAAATTCTCAATCCTACTCAAATTAGCCAGTTTGTGGACTATTTCATTCTCTCCCCTTACAACATATTTGCATTTGAATCTCTCGTATTCTAAATTAATTAACTTATTTTACACTTATTCTTAAGGGTGCAAATGGATCCAAAATTTAATACGGATATCTGATATCTGAATATCCGTGCGGATACCGATGCGAATATAGTTTTGAATTATAAATATTTGTATCCAAATAGTAGATATATACCATATATTTTAATATATATTATAAAAATATTTATGTATATATCTACAGCCGATCTGTATTTGAAAAATAAAAGCATATACGGATATAGTTTTACCACTATCCAATCTGTATCTTGCACCCCTTCTTACTCCACTTGTAGGACCCAATTTCATAAGCAAAATTTCATTTTTCAACATCTCCTCTAAATGAATAGATTTAAACAATTAATGATCATACTACTAAACAAAGTATGCTCAACAATTGATTCAATCGGCCCATAAAACTAAGTCATGAGGACACATGGGCTTTTGATTTCTTAATTCGGCCTATTAAACTAGATGTTTCCATAATGTTTTTTATTTCTTAAGTGGGCCCATCTTAATTAATTGGGCCTTAAGGACACATGGGCATCCAGTTACAAAATGTAGTATTTCAGCGTTCATCGCCAATATTTTCATTTTTCAAGGGAGAATTTAATGTATACCCTTCAAAAATTTCGAAATTTAATATTTGCCTTTCTAAACTTCAAAAACTCACAAATTTATCCATTTTGTTGTCTTTTCTATTAAAACTCATTTTAAATTTATAAAATATCTATTTTATCCTTTACTAAAAACATGAGTCTAATGACAAAAAAAGAGGATATATCATATGATGTTAAGTTAATTAATTATTTCAAATTGTTTTTGTCAATAATATTTAATTTATATCTTAGCTATTAATTAACTCGAGAGAAATCAAATCCTGCATGAGCAAATTTTGTTGATGGTGCCATGCTTGTTGCTTTTTTCTTCTATTTTTGCAATCCTTGAAATTTTGAAAGTGTTTGCTAATTGTCTTGATATGTACTTTATTTGATTGGTCATACATACTAAATTACTAATATAATTGCAGCCTTATATTTGCAACATAACAGAAGGTTTTATAAGCATACCAGCCGCCTTTTAAAGCCAGATGGATTTTTTTTTTTAAATGGCATATTTATACAAAAAGTAGTGCCAAAAATTGCAATTATTATTTTTCTTTAATTTCAACATCTTAACTATATAAAAATAATTTATAATAGTCCATAATTAATTTATATATCATGTATATTTTAATCATCAAGATTAATGTTACTATTTATATGTCATGTATGTTGGTGTCATACGTAGACGAACTATAATCTATTTGATTCAGAAATTATTTCAATTTTTAGTCCGATGTGGTAGTTATTATTTTTATTTGACGGACAACAATTTTTAAATTAGGAAAAAAATATTAAAAAAATTGATTTCTAAAGACCACTCTGACAGAAAGACAATTATTAGTTGACGCAATCTCTCTATTTTCTTTTACTTGAAACTTTAATTTGATGGGTTTAATCACCGTCCAATCTACTTTATAATACGTGCATTTTGCTTTACAATTTGTGCAATTTGCTTATATTTTCGTACACACATATCTAAAAACAAATTGAACGGTCATATAACTTACGGAACTCAAAATTATAAGTCCGATGACATCGAACCTACTCCATTCTCATTTTCTTCTCTCTTCCTTCGTAAACCCACCCAAGAAAAAAACAGAACTGCGATTTTCTGTAAATTTACCCCCTCTAGCTTCCCGTCGTGTTTCATCTGACTCATGCCTTCTTGAGGCGAATGAAACCAATCTCTTCATTTTGGGATGACTATTGTTGGGGACTTGGGGTTTTATTTCTGCTCTCCCATGAGCATCCGTGCTAATTATCCTACGACAACTAGAGAACGGAACAAAACATAGCATCTCACACAGAAACAGAGTATCTGAAATAATCGGTTATAGTTAGAAATAATCAATCGATTAGTCGGAAAATCCATGACGGTTTCGTCATCGCTAACGACAAATCAGTCGATTAATCAATCTAAACGGATATTTTTTACAACACTGGTTGAAATGTAGTGATTTATTTGATCTATATTCTCCCACCTTCTTGTTGAAATGTAGTGATTTATTTGATTTAGTACGTGGTTTCTATTATATTTCTTTGAAGGAAACGATTCACCTTGTAAAGTTGTAATTTGATTTGTAACGAGCCATATATTTGGCAATAGAAGGTTCTATAAACATACCAGCCGCGTTTTAAAGCCAGACGTTCTTTTTTCTTTTCTTCAAAGTACTTATTTTATACAAAAATTAGTGCCAAATATTTCAATCAATTTTTTTCTTTTTTTCTTTTCAACATCTTAGCCATATAAGAAATCAATTCTAATAGTCCATAAATTAATTTATATGTCATGTATGTTTTAACCATCAAGATTAATACTACTACTTTAGATTAGTTGTTTTGAACAACCTATATCATAGAAATATAATACTCTTATAAAAAATAAACAGAGCATCTCACACAAAAACAACCTTTAATAGAATGGAAATATGGAATGGCCTAAAATATGTAAAGATAAACAGAGCATCTCCCACAAAAATAGCCTTAGAATGGAATGCTCTTATACTCTTCACAACCCCCGCAATCTGTTAGCAAATCCATCCTTTTTGAAAATTGGAAAATTTTAACTGTTATTAAGTAATATCCCACCACAACAAGAGAACTCGCACAAAAACAGAGCATCTGAGCAAATCCATCCTTTATCCAAATTGGACAATTTAAATGTTATTAACTAATTACCCCACCACAACCAGAAAACGGAACAAAACAGAGCATCCGAGCTAAACTGATGAGAACAAGCGCTCTTCTTATAGGAGCACCTCAAATTACATCAAATGCAAAATAAGAAGGAAAAAAAAAAGAGGGAAGAAACAGATAGCAAACACATAACAAGCATAAATACTACTGGAAGTGAACATCGATGTGAAGACCAAAGATGACCTCCATTGCTAGAGGAACTATGAGCACCGCTGCTAATGGAAACATTTTAATTATTATGGAAAGCATTACCATCCAGAGGTCGAGGATGAACATAAAAAAGATTGTAAAGGCATTTTCGGTGCTGACAGAGGATTGACCAAAATCCCGAATGACGAAAGAGGAGGCAATAAGCATGAAGAAAAGGCCGAGATGGCGGAGTGCATCAGGGAGGGGGTATCTCGCTGCCTGACGAAGCATAGCGTGGTCGTTTACTTCTCTGGCTGCATCCATCTCAGCCTCCTCCTCTCTCTCTCTCTCACGACTCGCGATTGTCCTTTGTCATGTATGCTGAGAAACTTATACAGGGAGTTCATCCTCAGCAGTAACAGAACATATTAGAATATTAACCTTAAAAAAAACAGAATATATTAGAATATTAGAATCAATTTATTCGAATGTACGGTCAATGGTCTGGAATAGAAACAGAAATACTTTAGGTTTAGGCCGTGATTTTTATTTTTATCCAAAAAAAAATAATTTAATATAAATAACCACAGTTTAGCAAGATTTTTATTTTTGCCAAACCGTACAGAATATATACGGTCCGGAATTAAAACTCCGAACCGTATATAATATTTATTGTCCGGAATTAAAATTTCAAATCGCGTGTAGAATATTTTGAGAGATGATATCTCACGATCTGTTTTGATATTTTGTATGAAACTTCACAGCTTTGTTCTACGATGTCAAGACTGCATGTCGGTCAATTTTCATGATTTTTAAAGATGTCTTACTATGTTAACGATACGTGCAAAGTTGGGCTCAGAAGCACTCCTTCAGTAGTTCGGATAATTTTTTAGAGATGATGTCTCACGATCTGTCTTGAGATTTTGTATGAAACTTCACAGTCTTGTTCTACGATGTTAAGGCTGCATGTCGGTTAATTTTCATGATTTTTGAAGATGTCTTGCTATGTTAACCAGAGGTGCAAAGTTGGACTCAGAAACACTCCTTCAGCAGTTCGGACAATTTTTGAGAGATTATATCTCACAATCTATTTTGTGAGATTATATCTCATAATCTGTTTTGAGAGATGATATCATCTCTCAAAACAGATCATGAGATATCATCTCTCAAAAATTAACCGAACTGTTGAAGGAGTGCTTCTGAGCCCAACCTTGCATCTCTGGTTAACATAGCAATACATATTCAAAAATCATGAAAATTGACTGACATGCAGTCTTAACATCGTAGAACAAGACTGTGAAGTTTCATACAAAATCTCAAAACAGATCGTGAGATATCATCTATCAAAAATTGCCCGAACTGCTGAAGGAGTGCTTCTGAGCTCAATTTCGCACGTATCGTTAACATAGTAAGACATCTTCAAAAATTATGAAAATTGATCGACATGTAGTCTTGACATCGTAGAACCAGACTGTGAAGTTTCATACAAAATCTCTAAACAGATCGTGAGATATCATCTCTCAAAATATTCTACACGGTTTGGAATTTTAATTCCGGACCGTATATATTTTGTACGGTTTGGGCAAAAATTAAAATCTTGCTAAACCGTGGTTATTTATATTAATTTTTTTTTTTTGGGGTAAAAATAAAAATCACGGAGGTTTAGATGTATGGTAGGGTGAGTATGGTGTTTGTGTCTTTCTTTTAATATTAAAATAGTCGGCGTTTATATGTACGATCACACTTCAAGACTTTAAAGGCAGAGCAGAGAACTGGTATGATTTGTACTATCATACTCCGGGCATAACCAATAACTAAATTGAAACTTCTCATCAAAAAAAAAAAAAACTAAATTG
>CAXKVJ010000074.1:0-21539 GCA_964058855.1 Carex pendula | reverse complement strand
CCAGAAATCTGGCCACGTCGAATTTGTTTGATTTCCCCAGACATCAAATCTTCATGTCCTGACCAGAGATCTGATTTATGTTAAATTAATTTTCACGAAAATTTACTGACCCGAACACATTTTTCTTGCACAAACTCTTGTCTCAGGCAACTTGTTTTCCACTAATTAGACCAGTGAAGCTATCAGAGTTAAATGATGAGCGACTAAAATTACTCGCTGAAATATGAGTATTTCAAGATAAAACGTTACAGATGAGTGTGTAAAATAAATTGATAATGGAATTTAACTGTAGAAGTATTCAGTAACTGAAAATTTCAGGATAGCATATGGCTAGTCGTGCACTTTTGAAACGAAAAATATACCACACCCATTTAAATGAGAATTGAAACAAAAGAACTATCATGAAATAACACACTCAGTATTCAGTTGGTTCTCTAATAGAGTAAACATGTTCACACACTTCCATGACGCTTATCTCACAATAACTTCGATATTTTTTATTATTACAGTAGCCAATAAGAATACAAAAAATTAAGATAATTTGCAATGAAAGCAAAGATTACAATTGATACAACGAAAGAAAATTCTAAAATTCCATATTTTGAATTTTGAAGTATACTGAAGTAAAGACACATCTGACAAAAAAAATTTACTGGAAAAGCAAGAACCCAACTTGAATTTTCAGGAAAGGACGACTGAATCCACGGACCTACACGAGATATGGTATTTCAAAAGAGATGAGTAAATGGAATAAGTTTATAATAAACAATATAATAAGAGCATATGGGTATGTAAAAGATAGAAGTCTTTCTTTTGATGCACCTTAATTAATTGTAGCTTCATCGAGACCTCCATATAATTACGCCGTTCCCAATCAGTCCTTTCATGATAAAAAATTCACAACAGGATACAAAATAGCAAAAGCAAACCAGGGTCTGGGGAGGAATGGTTCTCCAATCAAGTTCCAGACATTTATTTATTTTTCTTTGAGGATTGAAACCAAATTATGCAGAACACTGTTACACTGACATGACCACATATACATAAATTGCCACATATATAACACAACACACAAACTATCTCCAGATTACCATTTTCTTTGTTTTTCCCCCCTTTTCCTCACTTTTTTATATCTTGGGCGTAGATTATAGAAGGAAACCAAACCAACAAAAATACTACTACATACAAAAACAATACAGCTTTTCTTGATTTTTCAGTTTTTCTTCTTCTTTTTATCAATTTTTTTCTGTTTTTCCAATTAGTAGCGAATACAAAGCAGGAGATTGTAAATGATAGGTAACTCTTCTATTAATCATCTCTATTCTCTCCTTTTATTTTCAGCACTGTTGAAACTCCATCACAAAACTGCAAGGAGTCAAATGAAGTAATGAACTGTTGATTAGTATTTGCAGAAGCACCAAATTCACAAAGAATCCAATCAAAGGGATACAGAACAACACATTAAACTTCATATTTTTAAGCAACTCAGGGTTCTGAACTTTTGATAAGATTGTCTTAATTGTATCATTATATCAGTATGATTGGTAAACTTATAAAGATAATTAATTAGTGAAAAATAAACAACTTTAAAGTTGTGCTCTACATGACATAATTGCTGTCATTTGGAACTTCACAAACATCACAGAGACAATTTTTTAAGATAATTTTAATCAGATGCAACATCATTACTATAGCAGCCTAAAATATGAGCTCTTTACAGCAAAGGATTATTTGAAAAGCATTTGAAAGTAATCAAGTGTAAGAGGGTTCAAAAGATTCTACCTCCAGAATATGAAACTAATATGCATTGCTAGAAAAATTAGCATATGTTACCTCAAAAAAATGAAACTAAGATGCATTGGAAGAAGCATTTAACAGGATTATAACTTATAAGTAACATTGAGCTAAAACTGCAAAAACAAAATTCTTTCCTTGTGCAGATCAGAGTTACCTTTTATTATCTTATCTGCTTGTCGGGGATGTGGGAAATCTTATGCCAATTTGGATCACTCGTATCTTTGCAGCTCCTTGTGAGCACTTCATTGCAGCCATTCATTAAAAATATTTCAACTGATGGCGGCAGGTCCGGGAGAGAAGTTAGATTTACACAGCTAGCAATCCTCAAAATTCTGAGAGAACGAAGGTACTGCAGAGTGGGCAATGTGCGTATTTTGCAATTGTAGAAATCAATTTCTTCAAGGGAAGGGAGATCACGAAGCACCTCGCATTCTTCTTCAGAAAAGTATTCTTGCTGCCCATCATAAAGATATAGAGAAACCAAAGAAGAAAGCCCATCTCTGGAGATGAGTTCTTTAACAAGTGACAATCTGCTGATGTAAATATAATTCGGCTTGATCATCTTATCAGCATCTGCATAGCATTCGAGCTTTTGACACCCACGCACATTTAAAAATTCAAGATTGCACAAGTCACCTAAGCCCCTTAGTGAAACTAGGTTTGGACAACGCTGTACTACTAGGTCAATGAGTGATTTCAAAGGGCCGATATGAAGATTTACTATGGTTGGGCAGTCCCAAATCCACAAGGTTTCTAGAGATACTAAACCATGCATATTATTCGGGGGCATACATGAACTGAATAAAGCCGATTTAAGGATGCTAGGTCCAGTTTTCCCACTGATGTTTGTTGCTACTGATGTTTCAAGATTAAGGTTGGGGCAGGATACTATATTGAATTCTTCAAGGGTACTATGAGTGTCCCAGTCTCCAATCGACCTAAGCAACCGGCTTGCGCCAAATATAACCTTTTTCAGAATGCTAGGTTCAGTTTGCCCTCTGTTGTTTGCTGCTACTGATGTTTCAAGGATAAGGTTGGGGCAGGATACTATACTAAATTCTTCAAGGGTACTATGAGTGTCCCAGCCCCCAATTGACCTAAGCAACAGGCATCCACTGATACCAAGAACCATGAGATTGTTCAGGGAATTAAGTACCTCTTCAGATATACATGTAATAGTTATAATATCATCTAATGTCAACTGGGTCAGGGAGGTAAGACCGTGCAAAGACCGAGCTAAGATTTTGTCTGTGATAAAGCATGATTTAATTCGAAGTTCCCTGAGGGCAGGGGGCAGGAATAGTTCACCATATACGCCTTTAAGTTGGCAAATGAGGTCCAACATTTTCTCTAGGCATTTCTGAAAATCTGTTGAAATGGTTGAATATGTTTGTTCATCTATAGAATCATGATCACTCAGTTTTATCATTTCCTGAACACGTTGGAACATAAAATCAGTTTGGCTGTTGCCCATGAAAGTCACAATTTGGGATATTCTTGTGTCCTTTGTTGACATTATCATCTCTAAATCTTCCTTCAGCACAAAAGCAAGAGACAAACAATGAGAAATTTCCAATTGAGTTAGAGTCAAGGGAATAGATACCCAACTCTTGAGCTTAGGAAGAAAAGATATGGTAAGAAATAGAAGGTTCGATAGTTCATTTATTATGTGTAGGGCTTCCAAGCCTCCACAGTCGGCAACTTCAAGATGCTGGAGATGAATAATGTTATCATTATTTTCTGAAATCCATCTGGGGAATCTCTTACCACGATATCCTTTAATAATCAGCTTCTTAATTTGGGGTGGTGGACAAAGGCCATCTAGAATTTCAACATCGATGTCTCTTTGGACATCTCTATTTTCATAATCCCAAGAAAAATGTAATTTTTGGATGCCTTTTTTGTCAGATAATTTCGCACGATATGCCTCCTCCTTACTTTCAACATTATGGAGACCATTAATTGATAACGATCCATAAAGGTCTCTGAGATGCTCCAATTGTTTCAGCTCAAATCCACTTGTCGTTCTAACATTGATTTTTGGCAAATCTTGAAGTAATATTAGCCTCCCAACATCGGGAATCTGGCCGCTACTATATAAGAAACGCAATTGGTAAAGTCTATTTAATGAATTGTGGGTTTCATCTAGTAGACTTGTCACTAAGTTTAGGTAGCGTAGGTTTCTCAAGTGAATTACAGATTTTGGAACTCTTTTAACAATAGCTGCTTGCATATGCACTACGTATAACTTCTTCGACTTCATAAAAAGATCCTCAAGGTCCACTTGTTTCCAATAGATATTAGATGATGACATCTGAACAAAGATTGTAACTAGATATTTTAGTTTGTATATTTTCTCCATATACTCCTCAAACATTTCCAGCCCAACGAATAAATGACGAGTTTGGGAAGGAATTTCCTTTTCCTCACCAATTTCTATTCTAAAACATTCACCTTCAGAAACATGTTCAGCTAGATCGTGCATTAGGTCATGTATAGAGTAATGATTACTATCAGATTCACTAATTTGAAAGAAAGAGCTAGAAACTAACTCCAAAATATACCGATTAGCAATATCCTTCATATGCTCAATATTATCCTCAGTTTCAATGAAGCCCTCTGCAATCCATAAATTAACCAAATGGTCATGCTCCAATCGATAGCCTTTGGGAAACAAGCTGCAAAATGCAAAGCATCGTTGCAATGAGGGAGGGAGGTACTGATAGCTCAAAAATAGTGCTCCCATGGTATCATTTAACAAGCTTCTGTTTAGCATGGATGACCAAAATTCTGGATCAGGTCTTCTACGCAATTGACCTGCCACTGTTATTGCAGCTAGAGGCAACCGGCATAATTTTCCCACAATCTTCACCCCTATTGCTTGTAACTCTTTCTCCAGGTGCTCATTGACTTTTACACCATTTAAAGCATGGCTCATAAATAATGATAAGAAAGCCTCATCTGAAAGTTCTGGCAATTTCATCAGATCCATAACGCACAAAGCTCTTGCTGCTTCTGCATTCCGAGTTGTAACCAATATTTTGCTACCTCGCTTACCATCTCTTAGAGGGGCAAATAATTGGTTTAGTTCTTGCTCACTAACCCCTTTGTCACACCAAACATCATCCAACACCAACAAATACTTTTTCCCTCTTAATTTGTTAGCAACTTGGGACATTAGCACATCTAAATTTTCATAATTAGGGCAGCTGCTCCCTGAAACCGACTCCCATATTTTCCTCATAATTGTATGGACACTAAACTTTTGAGAAACATGAGCCCACATGACACAGTCAAAGTACTTTACTTCTTTCTCATGTTCACAAACATACTGTGCCAACATCATCTTCCCCGACCCACCCATGCCCCAAATTCCGACAACAGAGTAGCTCTCAGCAGTACTAGTTGATTCTGTTGTAGTTTCCCGTAACAATTTTACAATGTGATCCCGGTCCTCGTCACGACCAATAACCGTCGAATCTGGAATAGAAATTGTTTCCCTAGAGCTCCAAGTTGAATTATTGCCACTGCTGCTTGGTAGGTTCAGCAGGGCAACAAATTCCATTGCTTCATTGACAATATTTTCCAAATTCTCCAGGATTTTAATGAGATTTTTCTTCTCAGATGAAAATTTCAGGAGTTTGTCTTTTAATTTCTTTGAAATAGATTTAGAAGTAGAAGGGAAGAGGGAATTAACCTTCTTTTCAAGGCGCTGGTACTCGACTAAACCAAGCACATGCTCAGCCTCATAGAAAGCAAACTTGAGCTTCTGAAGCCACTTCTCGAGACGAGCAGCCTCAAAGTGGGGGCTCTGCTTTGCAGCATCTGTCAGGATGAGAAGCTGAGGGAGGAGCGTGGTATGTACATTTTCCAATTTTTTTAGGAGGATTTGCTTTCGAGATTGAAACTTCGGATCTAAGCCGAGTTCATCAAAGCATTTGTTCAATAAACGGGTAAGGACAGGGGAGATCAGCCAACCCGCAGCGGAGAGCCCCCATCCGATTGCCGCGGTGGCCAATGGAACCACCATGGATTCTTCTCATGCAATCAAACAGAGGCCCAAATAGAGAGGGGTGTTGTGTTCCCTTGGCAATCACTCAGCACTAGCAGCAGTTTTAGTCAAATACGGAGCTCCCTAATAAATGTTTAAATGGATAACTGACAGCTTCCTATTATATGAAGATATTTTTCTCGGTCTGCTCTTCGGATCCGTATCCTCGCAGGTACCTTACTAAATCAAGATGAAACGGATGGTCCTGATTTATTCTCAGATGGTTCTTATTTGAGACAGCGCAGGAAAGAATTATAATTTGTGCCTTGAGATTCGTGCCAAGTTGAAATAACGATCCTAACCGTCCGTTTAAATTGTCCGGACCATCCGAGCAGAATGGAAATTTTGAAGAGAATAGGATCTTTTAATATTCATTCATAAATAATAATAGATTCGGATCCAAACTCAAAATTTGAGTTACTTTAGGAAATCTGAATTCAATTTTCTTAAGACAGAGGGGCAGGTGACAGCTGCTTCTTTTAATTACACCTAAACCAGCAACCATGTGATTAGGGGTGAGTAAATCGCTCATAACTCGTGAGCCGCTCATAATTCGCTCATTAAAAGCTCGCCTAAACTCGCTCATTTATTCACTCATTTAAACTCGCTCATTTACTTAATGAGCGAGCATGAGCATGACCCAACTCGCTCATAACTCGCTCATTAAGGATTTGCCACATCTAATTCTGTGTAATCCTGTGTAACATCAGTTTTGCCTCATTAAATCCTATGTAATATTCATAGTTTCATACATTCATTTTTTTTGGTAAATCGGCAAAACCAAAACCTCCGCCTAAAACTCAAAACCTAACCTAACCTCCGCCAACTGCTTGTTGCTTGTTTAAAATGAATTTTCATTATTATTTTCATAATACAAATTTGTAGGTATGTGACAAGGAAATATTTATGTGTATGTCACAAGTAGGGCCGTCAAAATCGACAAGACGATAGCTGTTGGATTTTTATTAGTTTCTGTTGTTAGTTTATGTTGGATTATTCTATTTTTGTAATATGTTGATTGTTGTCTGTTGATGCTACTGTGAAATCTATTTTTGTTGGATTTTTATTATATTTTATTTAAATGAATTATGACAATTTGTTAAATTTTAGTACTCATAAGTCATAACTCGCTCATTAAAAGCTCGCTCATTTATCCGCTCATTTAAACTCGCTCATTAACAACTCGCTCATGCTCGCTCATTAATCGCCCCTACATGTGATATCGACCTTTAAACAACCACTCCAACTCCAACTGGACAAGTTTTGTTTTTGTTACTGTAAAATATTCGTGCAATGTGTATTAAAATTAAATTATTATATTGTAACAATTATTGGCGATTTTCCTACAATTCGCGGTGTGATGATCGATCTGCGAGGCAATTGAGCCTCATTTCTTTTAAAAAAAATGGTCATTTTTATTATTTTGTATTATATATTTGAGAAACTTTTGTTATATATATTTAATTAGACTTTTGTATTTTATATTAAAAGTATTTTAATCTCGCCCCATATTTATAACATAATAAAATTAATATTAAATTAACTACTATATAACTTTTAATTTATAAAAGTTGATCTCTTGTGCAAGATGACGTTGGTGCATCAGCGAACCAAAATCACTAAAAATTAATGTACCATTTTGACTGGGATTATAACATTTTTTTTTCGTTATAATATAACGAACCGAGCAACCATTTTGACTGGGATCCATAAATAAAGACAGTATCTAACTCAAATAATGTTCTTATAAAAAAAATATTTATATTTATTGTAAATTAATTTGACGTGCACATTCTAACTCAAATATTGCACTAAATAAAGTGTGAATTTCATGAAAAACAATAAAACAAAAATTTTGACAACACAAACTACCATATCAATATTATCATAGTAGATCTTGTCAAAGAGAAAAAAAAACTCACAAAATATTATTAGATGAAAATAGAGAAAAAATAGTGATTTTCATATTAGTGTGAAAATTGTGCTATTCGAAATAGTAAAAATATTGTTTAGATTGTATAATTGGAATAATAAATAGCTGTAACTGAGAAATAATAGTGTTAAGAATGTGTTAATTAAGGAGAAATATAGACAAGTGGGGTCTCAAATAAATTGTCACGACATTAAGATGATAGAAGTGACATCAACTTTGTCATTTCAAGACTGTATTGATAGAAATCTGAGTAAAAATAATTTTCTCTCTCTCTTCACTCTTCTAAACATGCAGTAACTATTCCAATATTTTCAGAAATAAAGAATAACAATTGTTCTAACTATTTTGAATTGCAAAAATATCATTTGTGTATACATTGCTATTATGAATAGCTCTATTCTCAAATAGCCTCTATTCTTGATGCATCCAAACATACCCAAAATGAATAGCTATTTAGAATTATTCCCACCATAATTGCTCCAATCAGTGCTACTATAATAGCACGTAAAAAAAATTGGTTTCCAATCACCTATTCACCCAGACAAAATCTCAGCCGTTTATTCACTAAATCTCAGCCTCTCATCAAAAATATATCTCAATATCAGCCATTAATCACTAATTTTGATTGCATGTATCTGTTATATGTTACCAAACGTATAGAAAACTAAATTTAGTTATATATTAACTCGCCACATAAAAGCTACATGAGAAATGAAACGTTTAAATCTCATTTTTTTTCTCTGACCGATGCGTCTCCCATGCGTTTTCTCACTTTCTCCTTTTCTCACTTTCTTCTCCTTGGGATCAGCTTGTCTATTTTGTACTTTCAGATGGCTACCATTCAAGAGATGAAATTTAATTTAGCACAGTTAGTGGAAAATTATTTATATCACAAATGAGTCTCCAATTGTCAGAACAACCAGATGAAATTCAAAAAGCTTGTGTTATTTCGTTCTTCAAAAAATATTTTATTTTTTCTAATTCTTAAACATTTATGTTATTCATTCTTAGTTCTTAAACATTCATGTTATCATAACTCATAAAATTAAAGACATATTCTTAAACCATTTTTTATGCAATTTAGAAATTTTAAAACTTTTTTTGGTGACATTTTAAGTTTATAATTTAAAAATTAGTGAATAAATATTTTGTTTACCCGTTGCAAAGCACGGGCACTTAACTAGTTACAAAATAAGAAGAAGATAGCAATCAAACAGATGTCTCCATATATTGAAGATGGACGTCCATCACAGCTCAACAAAGAGACAGTTATAATACAACAAATCAGAGTTAATGAGATTGTTAGACTTTACTTAGCATTCGGTTACAGAGAGTAATTGTCGTTAGAACATTGAAAATGAAGATTTAACTTTAGATTAGCTTTTCTACATATACCCATTGTACATGTACTCTACGAATTACAAAATAAATATTAATCAAATTCCTGTTGTATATCAATCCAACGTTGAGCATATATATAATATAATTATGAATTGTTTACTGTCATATATGATTGTCACAATTAAAATGATATAATATCGAATTAAGACATTACACAATCTATGTATTCAATAAGATGTGATCCATAAATGTATAGAATAATTTAGGCAAAGATCAAATCATTGATGGACTGATTCTAAGATTTGAAATTAAGAAAACTGCTATTTTGACCCTAAGTGCAAACACACTGAGCCCAGTGCGGACGCACTCAGTACTTAGCCAATTTTTGAGAACTTAAACAACACAGAAAAAGTCTAAGTGCGGACACACTCAGGACTTAGATGATTTTCTGAAGTTTAGCGTAGTGCGCAGAAAAAGTCCGAGCCTAGTGCGGACGCACTCAGGACTTAGGCAAAATTCAAGGCTAAAAGAAAAGCAGTTATTTGGATGCGTCTTAACCCAGTGCGGACGCATTGAGCCCAGTGCGGGTCAGTGCACCTGCACTCGCGCTGTCAGATGTGTAAAACTATATAAGGATGGGTCCCCAAGGCACAAGATAACCAACTAAACTCAGAATTCTGAAAGAGGTTATTCTTATACATAATTTTGAGAGCCTTCTCCCTTCTTCCACCATCAAAGAATTGAGAGGAGAAATACATTAGAAATTTGGAAATCAAGGACGATCTTGTTGCTTTTGAAGACTTAATCCACGATTCAACCAAAAAGGCGTGAGGGAAATCTTGGCATCAAGAGTCTTGTCTCGCGCTCACGGAGACGGTTGCTACTCCACCATCGACTTTGGAGATTCCATGGCAAACAACATGGAATCAGGTATTGTATTCCGCATTTAAGTTTATGTTTTGAGTCTCTTTAGCATAGGACGGTCTTAGGTTAAGGTGAGGATTATTTCTTCTTCTCTGGGGTGTAAGTGTTTGACCCATAGATGAGATGTAATTGTTTGATCTCTAGATAAGGCGTAATTGTTTGGCCTTTATGATTTCCATCAAGTGGTATCAGAGCCTTCCTATGCCGAACGATTAGGTCTTTAAGGATCTAGAGAGAATTACGAATTTATTGATTTTTTCGTCGATTTTATTGGATTTTTTCTTGATCTGAAAATTTATGTTAGAAGCACAAAACTTATTTTTTATTAAGATCCTAATTGCTCAGTTTTAAGGTATTAAGTTGATTAGGGTTTGCTCGAAGATTTTCATTTGAAATCGCAAAATCTCTCATCAAGATTCGGTCTTGGAATATATTGCTCAGGTTTAAGTTATTAAGTTGGTAAGTTGGTTAGGGTTTGCTAGAAGATTTTCATTTAAAATCGCAAAATACCTCATCAAGATTCGGTCTTGGAATATATTATGTGGCCTACCATGGCACGCATGAAATTCCGTAAGCCATTCATTTGGCAATTTTCTGGGCAATTTTGGAATTAGGGTTTTGGAAAGTTTATTTTTTAATAATTTTTCTAAAACGGGATTTACAAAATTAGAAAGAAATTTCTAAATTTGAATAGCTATTTAAGATGCTTCCAATTTTAAAATTTCTCTCTAGATCGTGTCTTAATTCAGCATAACAAGTGTAGTTATTTTTAGGTTTTCCAAAATTCGAATTAATAAAAAAAAAATTGAGGGCAGTGCAGACGCACTAGGGTCTGGGGTCCAGTGTGTCCGCACTAGGATCGGGAAAATTTTGAAAATGACTACAATTGTTATGATGCAATTATATTTGTTTAATTATAATTTTATTTTATGTTAAAGGTATAGATTATGATTCTTATAAAGGCATTGAAGTTATATATATCTTGAATTAATTAATTGAGTCATTATTGTACCCTCCGGTGCCTCTTTTGACAAGGTTAATTAAGTTCATTATATAAAAGGAAATTTAAGTGTACATTTAATGGAAGCAATCATTCATCGGCCCTCCAGAAGATAGTGATTGTGAAATTTTTATGTACAATTTAGTAATATTAAAGTATAGTGATAATTATTATGTTTAATACATATGTCAATAATGTCGGCCCTCCAGAAGGCATGTTGTCGATATGTTATTGAATTATCAGTACTTTATTATTGCGCCAAAGTATCATAAGAAATTAATTCTTTACCCTCTGGTGATCAATTAATAGAAAATGATACTTTGTTATGATGGTTAAGTTTAGTCTTTATTTGAATATAATTTATAAAATTCAGAATTTTTTATTCGTATTGTTATTTGTGATTTTGGTTCGCAATTTTTCCAATTAGCATTGTTAAAAGCCTAAACAACATTTTTGAATGCTGAATGGAGCCAACTTTAAATTTTGACATGAAAACATAGTAATAATTCTCGCTGTAAAGGATCTGGACCTTGCATTAAGAAGGTATGTCCCACTCTTATGGATAAGAGTACTTCTGATGATCAGAAGGAGAAGGAAAAGTGAGACAAATCAAATCGCATGTGTCTTATGATAATGAAGAGGTCTATCAAGAGGCATTAAGGGGGGCAATTTCAGATTTGATTGTTACTATCACGAAATTTTTTTTTTTTTTTTGGGGGGGGGGGGGGGGGGCATTGAGAAAAAAATTCGTTGAAAATAAAAAATTTCAGATTGGTATATTTTTAAAGAAACTCATCTCACTGAAATATTATGTAGTACATCATGGAGATGTCTAATGTTGTTTCAAATCTAAGATGCACTCAAGTCTAAGATCTCTGATGATCTTTTAGTGCACTTAGCATGAGATATCCCTTCATACATATTGTGTGTAAGAAGAGGAAAGATTGAAATAAATTTTAGACAAAAATGACCCATGTTTGTATAACCTCCAAAATTAAGGTTTCAGATAAGAGGAAACAATCGAATAAAATAAGGGATAACAAAGAAGCTACAGAGTACACTCAAAAGAAACTGGAAAAAAGGCAATACAATTGTCAAGTCGGATGATACCGGTTTTTTTTTTTGTTGTGGGGTTGGATACAGAAAAGAACATAACCATTATTTTCTCGCTTGGCATGTTGAAAATGGTATGTCTCTTCTTTTGGTTTGTGAGAAGGTTAATTGACTTCTATATCTAGATACAATTGGTGGATAAATAGAAAATATTCACATAAGTGTATTTTTTGCAAGGATGCATAAATTACTAAAGCCAAGTGATGATGAAAGACTCATCTTTGTGGGCAATCGTAATAAAATTAAGGTGAAAGCTATTGGCAATTATATAGATTATTTTTGGGAGAAATTAGATTTTATTTGAATTTATATGAAATATTTATGGTACTGTCTTTTAGACAGAATAAAATTTCTATTTTAAAAGACAAATATGAACTTATGATAATTTGGCTTATGTAATTTTATTTATGAAAAAAAAGTTAGTTTGTTTAAAATTCAAAACAAGTTAATTATGATTTTAATTTGGATTATGATAATCTATATATATAGAGAGAGAGAGAGAGAGAGATGGGCTATGGTACATTGCAATGCATATGCATTTTTGTGCATTGGACCATAAATCATCAGATTCAAAGTCTAAATGACCGATCCAAACCGTTCATCTTGTTCTCCATATTAATATGTGCTTGGTGACCAAATTTTATATTTTTTAGAAATTTTTTATTATTTATTAAGTCACTTTGAAAATCGCTGATCCAATGGTGCCTTTTGATTTTACTGTTACCGTTGGATCAACTATTTTCAAAGTGGCTTAATAAATAGTAAAAAAATTTCAAAAAATGTAAAATTTGGTCTCCAAGCACATATTAATATGGAGAACAAGATGAACGGTTTGGATCGGTCATTTGAACTTTGAATCGGTGATTTATAGTCCAATGCACAAAAATGCTTATGCATTGCAATGTACTATAGTCCATCTCTCTCTCTCTCTCTCTATATATATATATATATATAGAGAGAGAGAGAGATGGACTTGGGTGAGCCATGACTCACCAAGCGTTTGTACTCCACGCCGTATTTTCATTTTTTTAAATTATTGTTTTGCTGTTAACAGTAAAAACAGTAAAATTTTCTGGACCATCGATCAGCAATTTTCAAAAATGCTTAATAAATAGTAAAAAAATTCTAAAAAATGTAAAATTTGGTAATGAGCAATGGCTCACCAACGCGAAATAAGTCATGGCTCATTTTAGCCCAACTCTCTCTCTCTCTCTCTCTCTCTCTCTCTCTCTATATATATATATATATATATATATATATATATATAGAGGTTGGCTACTATGCTTATATAAGCATATCCCCACATATGCTTATAACTCATTTTTGTGTTTTCAATGTCCAAATGGTCGATCTGAACCGTTCATCTTGTTCTCCATATTAATATGTGCTTGGAGACCAAATTTTACATTTTTCTGATTTTGTTTACTATTTATTAAGCCACTTTGAAAATTATTAATCCAACGGTGGCTGCTGATTTTACTGTTTTGTGCAGCCACCGTTGGATCAGCGATTTTCAAAGTGTCTTAATAAATAGTAAACAAATTTAGAAAAATGTAAAATTTAGTCTCCAAGCACATTTCAATATAGAGATCACATCTAACGGTTGAGATTGACCATTTGGACATTGGAAACACAAAAATGAGTTATAAGCATATGTGAAGATATGCTTATATAAGCATAGTAGCCAACCTCTATATATATATATATATATATTTAAATATCAATAGCTCTTATTTGGAAGCCTTGCATATAAATAAAAAGAAGTATTAGGAGAAAATTGACAAATGAGAATTCAGCCACATTATGGAACAAGACATTAAGTAATTCTAGACGTAGAATTGAATGTCTTGTGTCTAATGAAATTCTCAAACCCTTAATTTTCAAATCTTAATGATTGTATTAATTGCATAAAAGGAAAACAAACCAATTTCAGATAATATGAAGCCAATAGGTGTTCAGAAGTCTTGGAATTAATTCATATCGATATCTGTGGTCCGTTTCCAACAACTATAAGAAATGGTCAGCGGTATTTTATTAGTTTCATAGATGATTATTCAAGATATGGCTACATATATTTAATTAAGGAAATGGCTCAAGCCCTTGACATGTTCAAAAGTTTCAAAGCAGAAGTTGAGTTACAACTTAACAAATGCATTAAGGCCATTAGATCTGACCATGGTGGTGAATATTACGGCAGATTTGATAGATTAGGTGAATAATGTCAATCACAATTCATAGATAAATGCAGCTTTCTGCCTTAGTATATATTTTCTATGATATAAGCCTTATGCAGTGCAGCATATATCCTAATTAAAATACCAACTAAAGTGACTAACATAAACCCTTTTGAGGTTTGGACCCGGTGAAAACCTAGTTTGAAATATTTATATGTATGGGGATGTCTAGATGAGGCAAGGCCTTATAAGGCCGCATGAGATAAAACTAGACAAAAGAAATATTATTTACTAACTTATTTGGTATGTCGAGCGCTAAAGGGGTTATAAGCTTTATAATCCTACATAACATTAAGTTTTGGAGACGAAAAATGTAAAAAAAATTTAGGATGTTGAGTTTGCGGGGGGGGGGGGGGGGGGGGGGGGGAGATACAATAATAGATTTTGAATTCGAATAGGAATGTGCAAACATTCTCATAGGTGTTGAAAGTTTTTGAAAGTTTTGTTGATATTAAACTCATTTTAACTCAAAATACAATTGTCGAAAATGAAACTATTATTGAAGACCAAACTCAACAAGATCAAACAGTACAAAGAGAAATTCCAGAAATTCTGGATGATGCTGTTGTTGGCCAGATTGTTGAGGACAATGCTGGAAACTATCAATAAAATTTAGAAGTGCTAATAAGGAGATCCACCAGATAGAAAAGACATGCAATATCTTCGAATTATGTAGTTTACCTTAAGAAACATGAGTTTGATGTTGACATGTTAGAAAATGACCGAATCAATTTCAAACAAGCCATGGAAGACTCTAACTCTCACAAGTGGATCGATGCCATGAATGA
The DNA here is from genome assembly GCA_964058855.1 of Carex pendula. Lineage (NCBI taxonomy): Eukaryota > Viridiplantae > Streptophyta > Magnoliopsida > Poales > Cyperaceae > Carex > Carex pendula. Next base: position 6,358 of record CAXKVJ010000074.1, on the reverse strand, counting down.
GAAAATAAAATCAATGGCGGACAATGACGTTTGGAAAAATTATCCCATTACCTAAAGATGCGAAACCCATTGGTTGCAAATGAAAACTTAAAACTATAAGGGATTCGAGAAGTAATAAGGAGTAATATAAAGTTTGTCTTGTCGCTAAATATTTAAGATACTTTCTCTTTGATTTCATAAATGCAAGTATTAACCGGCTCAAAAGGAATGTTGATGATTGTTGAAATTATGTGTACATAGAGGATAGTGATGATTATTATGTTTTACATATAATTAATATGTTGACCCAAAGGAAGACACATTGATTGATATGTTATTTGAATCATCAATACTCTATTTTTGAAAGTCTCTTTAAATATTATATTGGCATTAGTATGTATTTTAATATGGAGCTTTAGTAGATGGATATTAAGATAGTGTTTCAAGATGGTGACATTAATGAGACAATCTATATGGTGCAACCAGAAAAACTATGTGTCAAGAGACGCAAAGTCTATGGTGTGCAAACTTAAGAAATCCATCTATGAACTAAAGAAAGTGTCTCAAAGTTGGTATTAACAAATTCATAGTGAGATTATCTTGTTTGATTTTGAGATAAATTTATTGAATAAATTTATACACCTTAAGTTCTGTGGAAGTAAGTTTGTATTTCTAGTTTTATATATAGATATAATATTGCTTGCCAATACCGATATAAATATGTTGCAAGAAACTAAGAACTTTATGATAAATAATTTAGAGATGAAAGATCTTAGTGATGCATCATTTAGCCTAGAAATTGAAATACTAAAGGATAAGATCCAAAAGTATTTTAAGTTTATCCCAAATGAATTGTATCGATAAGGTTCTTCTTAAGTATGACAAGTAAAACAGTAAACTAGAAAATATATCTCAATAGCGAAATGAGACAAATCTAATCTCAACAAGTGTCCCAACTATTATTTAGAATATATAACAGTGCTAAAGTAAAGTAAAGTAAAGGAAAAAGTACAGAATGGTTGGTTGTATAAAGGGACAGACTCCATATTAGTGGATCCACTTACTAAAGGATTACCACCCAATAAGTTTGAAGAGCATGTTTCTCATATGGGTGTAATTTATATTAAAGATATTCAGTTTTAGTGGGAGTCTATTATTGTAATTAGGATATGTGAACTTGCATCAAGTTTATATGGATATGCATGTTTCACAAAAGAATATTATGTTTACATTTTGTCTTTATTAAGATATGATTTAAACTTAAAGTTTGTAATTTGTAAAATGTTTATATGTATATGTATTTTACAATGATATAAACTTAATATAAGTAATTTGCAAAAGGTTTTATATGTGTATGCATTTTACAAGAAGTTTATAAAATTCAGTTCTTAAGTTTTGAATATGTAAATTGCAAAAGGGCATATTTAGATATGCATTTTACAACAAGTTTAAGTTTTTAAGTTTTGGATATGTGTTATGCAAATGGCTTATTTGGATATGCATTTCACAATAAGTTTATGGAATTCGATTTCCAGTTTTTAGTGGGAGACCTATTTAGAAATTGGCACGTAAGATCACAATTGCGTGTAATTTCTATGCTACACATCCACATCATGATTCATGTCATTTGGTTATGTTAGTACTGTGATTATTGATGGTTTAGTCCTGACTAAAATACATTCTTATATAGAATTTTGAGAGCCTTCTCCATTCTTCCACCATCAAAGAATTGAGAGGAGAAATACATTAGAAATTTGGAAAGGATTTCTCAAGGACGATCTTGTTGCTTTTGAAGACTTAATCCACGATTCAACCAAAAAGACGTGAGGGAAATCTTGGCATCAAGAGTCTTGTCTCGCGCTCACGGAGACGGTTGCTACTCCACCATCGGCTTTGGAGATTCCATGGCAAACAACATGGAATCAGGTATTGTATTCTGCACTTAAGTTTATGTTTTGAGTCTCTTTAGCATAGGACGGTCTTAGGTTAAGGTAGGGATTATTTCTTCTTCCCCGGGGTGTAAGTGTTTGACCCCTAGATGAGATGTAATTGTTTGATCTCTAGATAAGGTGTAATTGTTTGGCCTTTACGATTCCCAACAATTCCATCTTCTCTTCTCTAAGCTCCAGCTTCATAAAGATGCTCTAGAAACCTCTGCACAAGCACAACCACAAAATACAACTCTAAAAAATAACCAGAGCTACTCTTCTGAAGCTATTCAGCAACACATGAGAAATTAAATATTAATCCGTACTAAGGAGGGGTTGTTCAGTAAGTTAAACGAAGGGGCACGAGATTAAGATAGCTAAAAGAAGCTGAAGGAAAGACATGCTTAAAGAAGGGGCAGGGGATTAAAATCCAGCCAAAAAGGAGACTAAAGGAGGTTGTCTTAATCCGCGCTAAGGAATCGGTATTCGATAAGATTGAGCGACTAAGGAAGATAAAGTAGACTTATTTAATCTTAAGGAGATCTAAGAGACCCTTACCGAACAGCACCGTAGAAATTTAAAGTCCCAAACTCAGCATATGTCATTCTTTTTGATAAATTACTTCACTTTTCAAGTCTCATTAGAATTTCGAACTTAGAAACTCTTATACAGATGGTAATATCTTTAACCACTAGACTAATTAAAGGCTAATTCTTATCAGCTGCTATTTTTGTTGAGCTATGATCAAATCAAATCCAATCTACTCATTCAATCAGTACTACAGAAATGGTCATTGTACACTGCAAATCGTACATGGATTTGACAATTTTATAAAAAACATGTACAAAATAGTTTTTTTTTTTAAGTCCAAAATAACTGTGGAATTTCTACATGGATATTTATTAAAGAATAAGAGTAGAAAGCCTTGAGAGAGCTACACGGATATTTATTAGGAATTGGACACGGATTATTATTTAAATAATAGTGTAGAAAACCTTGAGAGAGCTACATGGCTATTTATTAAAGAACCGTGTAGAAAGGTAGGCATTGTGCACAGATTGTTGTTTAAATAACAGTGTATAAATCATTGAGAGAGCTACACGGATATTTATTAAAGAACCGTGTAGAAAGGTAGGAATTGTACACTGCACATTGTTTAAATAACAGTGTAGAAAGCCTTGAGAGAGCTACATGAATTTATACTTAAAAATCAGTGTAGAAAGGTTATTGTAGGGTTTTGATTATATAAAAGGCATTCTCCGTGTACGAAGAGTTATCCATAAAATAATAATATAAGAGAGCTATACGGATATTTAGCTAAAAATCCGTGTAGAAAGAGGAATCGTACACGGATATTTAGCTAAATATCCGTGTAGCTCGGTTATATGGAGAGCGACACTGGCAATCAATCGTACACAGCTGTTTATGTATTAATCCGTGTAGTTCTCTTATAATCGCACACAGGTAAATATCCGTGTGTATTTATTCAAGAATTTCTACACCCTCACAGCGTACACGGCAGAAAATCCGTATAGCTCCTTCATTTATATCCGTATGCAATCTCTTTTTTTATAGTAGTGATGCTTTGATATCCATACGAACAAATAATTATAAACGGTCACGTAAACATAAATCAGACACACGAATTGACGCAAATCGAATGGTTTAGATCGAACATCGAATCAAATTTAGTTTGATGACATTCTCAGCTTATCGCTAAAATTAAACAATAAACAAAAAAGATATATTTTATTACAATATTTAAAGGAAGACTATCATTCAGTAAGGTGAATTATTAATCCTATACCCAGAACAACAAAAACTGAGATTGCATGCACTCTTGAAAGCAAAAATATAATTGAATGAAATGAATATTGAGTTCAAGTATGCAAAAGAGGAGAATTATAGATTTCCTTCTCAAGCTTTCCCAAACTTTCAGATCAGTTTTTAGTTTTGTATACGTAGGTGCTTGTTAACATAAACCTCTCAGAAATTCTAACAGTATTTATTAGTTTCTTATGATTGAAAATTTTAAATTATTTGACAGATACTAAAAATATATATTAATATTTGAAGGTGTAAGTCTAATCTGATTAATTTAACCATCTAAATAACTCAAAACTGAACCGACCCAAAAGTCACAGACTTAGGATTTGTTTGGTTAATGTATGAAATTGTATTTTACTATAATTTTTTGTATACAAATATTTGAAAAAAAAAAAGGCTGAATAAAATCCTACACAACTGTTGTACACTACTTTTCTTACTAAAATTTGTTTATAATTAACCATAATATCACTAGAACTAATACGGTTATCTTGTTAATTATAAATTTTTAATTATAATATTTTGTATATAATTGTTAGTTAGTTACATATTTTCAAATTTAATATTTATTTAGATAGATACTAAATTACTGTTCTTTAGACCGATTTGAAATACACGAGGCACGTTAAGGGGTACCGATTTGAATTTATCATAGATTTTGAAGTTAAAACCGGTTTAGTTTCTTTTTTAAGACGATATTTTTCTTTCCGATATGGCAAAATTTGTCGGCTACCCGCAATCGGCAGGAAGCATCTCGCAGACGAATTGGTTCCCTAAAGTAACTTAATTTTTTAATTTTGATCTAGCCGTCCGATCTACTCTAACACGAATATTAAGGGTCAGTGCGTTCGGCCAGATTGGCCGAACTTCTGATCCAACGGTGCAAATTAAAACTCAAAAATTGAGTTACTTTATGGGATACTGACTCATCAAATCATCGGGGCCTCGGGGGTACCACAGAATGAGCTCGAAGCTGAGACAAAGTAACTTCGTCGATTAGAACGCTTTAAGATTCGTGGTAGATTAAAAAACACAACGCAGATCTCTACCAATGACCACTGAATCTGAATTCCAATCGCCAAATGGCAGCATGTCACCGCTCGCTCAAAACCAACACGATATTTCAAAGTCCAGATGGCGCTCTCGCACCGAGGCGCGACCGCTCTCTCTCTCGCTCTCTCGTTCTTCTCCTTTCCATTACCTTCCCACCGCACTCTCATGCTCTCTCGCTCTCTCTCTTCCATCTCTCTCGCCTCTCGCCGTACACTAACCTCCTTTCTTTACAAATCCGCCATGTCTACCTCCGCATCCGGCTCTGGCGGGTCAACTGCTCCGACCCGCCACACGAACCGACTTGCGTCCGAGCACAGCCCCTACCTCCTTCAGCACGCTCACAACCCGGTATGTTCATCGCATGCTATTTTTGTGCTTCTTCTCGTGCTATTTCATCTTTCTGTCAAGCATTTCGTCGAACAGTTAACCGGAACTGTATGGGAGGATAATTATTATTTTTCTTCTTTTCGGGGCTATATTACAAGACGGCCTGAGATTCCGTAGTGATGCTCTTAATTGTGAATTTGCGCTATTTTTGTACCAAAATTGTGTGGTTGACTAATTGTCTAACTGAAGATTGGATAGGTACCACAGTTGGTGAAATACTGGTACGACTAGGCTTTTCACTCGGTTACTTGGTACAACTTTTCCAATTTTTGATATTGGAATTGCATACTGACAAGTGATGTGTTTGGTTAAAGGTTGATTGGTATCCATGGGGAGAAGAGGCTTTTGAAGCTGCTCGTAAAAGAGATGTACCTATTTTCCTTTCAAGTTAGTAGATGTCTCTAGCTCTCTGCAAGTTTTTCTTGGAAATTATTCATTCTTATTCTTAATTTGAAGTAATTATGTCAACTTGTGCTAATATGTTTCAATCGGTTGATCCTTATTCGCGACCATTATTGCCTTGACACTGTGAAGTTGGGTACAGCACATGTCACTGGTAATATTTTCAATTTGATACCCTTATGTTAATCTTTCTTCTATTTCTTGATATGGAAGGCATTTCTAGTCTGTATGATTTGATGTTGTTCATTCCTAATTATTTCCGTAGGTGCCATGTAATGGAGGTGGAGTCATTTGAAAATGAAGAGGTTGCCAAATTGCTAAATGATTGGTTTGTTAGCATCAAGGTTTTTCTTTCTGCTGTTACTGTGTCTTTGTTTACTACAAAAGCAAACTGAGTTATATATTTGGTTCATATTTTGCAGTACTATCAATGGTTAATGTTGGGGCTGGATAAAGAAGAGTGGTATAATTTTAGTTTATGATGGGGGCTAATAGTATAATTTCTTGTAGAAGTTGAAATTTTGAAGGACAAAACTGAAAAAATTTCAAATTTGTAGAGGGTGCTTAGCACCCCTTCCCCTCTGTTTACTTCCGCCACTGCTCTTTTCTAGGCTTGTTTGAGACTAATTAGGGGTTTAGTTTCATAGCATTGGGTTAGTCCACGAGGATAATGGGGGCAAGGTTGAGACTTGACCTCATACTAAGACTGAGGCATCGTTTTGAAATGTAGCATTTCAGTTATTCAGCTCTTTATTTTACTTTTATTTTTATTTTTATATGAA